>VZTZ01025958.1:29870-53859 GCA_013400955.1 Drymodes brunneopygia | reverse complement strand
ATTATTATTATTACTATTATCCAAACTGATGTACTTCCAGTATTTAAACTTAACCCACTCTCCCCCCTAAAAAAAAAAGTAAAGTGATTATAGCCTGACAATATGTTTTCCCTTACAGACCTCTATAAGAGAGAAGCTTTAAAGCAGAACAATAATGGTTGGAGTTTGGCATCTGCTCATCTCAAGATGGCAAATGAATAAAGAAAATTCTGTCTTACTGGAATTTGAACAAGGATGTGATGACTTACCTAGTGGAAGAATCTTGGTTTCAAGGTTACCAGTCCATTGTGTGCTATCAGATCAGGCAAAGTTTAATATACTACTTCCTGTTATACACCAAGTCTGGTATGGGGAAAGAATTTAGGTTCTTGTAGAAAGACAAATAAATGGAAGAACATCTCACTCATCCAACTGTACTTTTGGTATCTAGATTTATACCTGGAGTGAATTAGGCACCAAAATAAAGACTATTTTGTACTTTTTTCTGTTCATTGATATAAGCATAATAAAAGTAGTGGTAGTGAGTCCAGATGAGGGCCATGAAGATGATCAGAGGCCTGGAGCAGCTCTCCTAAATAGACAGGCTGAGAGAAATGTGGTTGTTCAGCCCTGAGAAGAGAAATCTCCAGAGAGAGCTTAAATCAGCCTTTCATTATATAAAAGGGGCTACAAGAAAGCTAGAGGGGGACTTTTTCCCCATATTACAAAGAAATTATTTCCTGTGAGGATAGTGAGGCACTGGAGTATGTTGCCCAGAGAAGCTGTGGTTGCCTCATCTCTGGAAGCGTTCAAGGTCAGGTTGGATGGGGCTCTGAGCAATCTGGTCTAGCGNCCCCGCCCCTGCCCCTTTTTTTCAGTCCCCAAAATCTCGCGTTGTCCTTGCTTTCACTAGAGAGATCTCCGGCCCCCCGCCCCCTGCCCTCCGCCCTCCGCCCTGTTGAGGAGAAAGGCTTTGGCCATGTGCTTTTGTTCTCTTAAGTACTCAGTGATTAACAGCTCATGGGAGAAAAATTCCTGAAGATAAAGAAAAAGAAAGAAAGCCTCCCCAAAAAAAAAAACCAAGATCCAAACTCCGACAATGCAATTCTTCTGGAGGAGATTTACACATAACTCTTCCATTATTATGGTTAAAATCCTGTTTTCATCTACATCTAATATATATAGCATTGCAAGCATTGCACTCACCAACACCAATTGGTAATGAAAATAGGCATTAAAATTAAATGCCATTAGGCTGCATGTTGCTAAACTCTGTTTCTAAAGAGTAAATACAGTTTGCCAGAAAAAAAGGAAGAATGTCTGCTGGCGTTCCATTTCTAAAAATGATCTCCAGAACTTTTGTTTTTAATTTTTTTCACAAATTACTTTCAGGTCTGAAGTAGAGAAATATGTAGATCTTGCTTTGAGTAGTCCTACCACTGACAGCAGAATAATTATCAGAAAATTCTGTCTAAATAGAGTGTGACTGTTCACTCAAATCTTGCTCAAGTTTTGGCTGTCACACAGCTCATGCTAAGGCCATTCTGGGAGCAGTGTCATTAGCTCAAAATAAGGGCAACATGTAGGCAGAGTACGATTTGGCAGAAATGGCTAAAGGTTGTTGTGCAGCCACTATCACCCACAGCTTATGATCTCCTGCAGAATCCTTGCATTAGCAGTTTTCTGGAAGTCTCTTCAGAGTCCAGTAAAAATGTATGGAAATAGACCAGACTTCCAAACTGGAAGGTTTAAATATTTCAGTTTACCCCCAAAAAATTTGAGGTGGATCCAGCAGCAATTGGACTCCCAAAATTTTCATGCTTCTTGGTGGAATATGGGGGGTCCCTTCATCATGGGGAAGAAGGAAAGATAAGCGTTCTCACCATCAGCTAGGTAACCACTTTGTTCATAGGTGCATGAGTTATAAGTTATGATTTATAGGACATCTGAGTTAGAAACTTTATGAATTAAGTAATGAGTTAGTGAAATCCTGTGTTGGACTATTCTATACAAATGGGATTGAGCCCTTGCTGGTCATGTTTATTAGTTTTCTTTCATGATGAGCTTATAAGATAAAGTTTGTTTTACAGAGTGTGTTTTCCCATATATATGAGAGATCAGGACAAACAGTGACAGATGAGCTAAGAACAATTCTGGGACATTTGGCCTTACTTTAGAAAAATTTCTAGCAAGTGAGGAAGAGCAGGCAGATGCTACAGAGGGATGTAAATTTATGTTGAAATGTGCTGGACCGATCTGTTTGACCCTGAGTGAGTCCCACTGTGTACTGGTGTGATCTTGTGCCCTGTAGGGCAGATAGCCAGGTAAGACTATATGGAACACTGCTGTTTCCATTGGTGGAATTACAGGTCAAATTCCAGTACTTCTAGGTAAATCCCTTTAGGGACAGCATGTCTGGAAATTTGGAAATAAAAGATAAGCAAAGAATTTTTTAAAGTCATCTTATCTTTTAAACACTAAGATGCACCTCATCCTAGTCTGATTTCACTTTCTGTGTGAACCCAGATTCTCCGTATCCTAGATCAGAAAAAGAGAGTGCCAGCAAGACTTTACTTCCTTTATCACCACTTTAATTTGCCTTCCCATTGCTTCCCAAGCATAGTCCTTCATGGAGACATCAAGCTTTCCTGCAGTGTGACATTTGTCAGCAATAGAGCATGTTAATTGTTGCAGACAACCTAATACATACATTCAGCACAAAATAAAAGCTGGTATTTATAATTTTACTCAGTCTTTTTCTCCCTCTGGCCTAATCTCTTCTACTCAAAGCCATTGTTCATAGTATAAGTGTAGCTATAGGTGCTTCCCCAAAGCACTATGTTCTGTCAATTCAGAATACTCAGTGTTGAAATTATTGTTATTATTTTTATTTTATTATTATTATTATTATTATTATTACTATTATCCAAACTGATGTACTTCCAGTATTTAAACTTAACCCACTCTCCCCCCTAAAAAAAAAAGTAAAGTGATTATAGCCTGACAATATGTTTTCCCTTACAGACCTCTATAAGAGAGAAGCTTTAAAGCAGAACAATAATGGTTGGAGTTTGGCATCTGCTCATCTCAAGATGGCAAATGAATAAAGAAAATTCTGTCTTACTGGAATTTGAACAAGGATGTGATGACTTACCTAGTGGAAGAATCTTGGTTTCAAGGTTACCAGTCCATTGTGTGCTATCAGATCAGGCAAAGTTTAATATACTACTTCCTGTTATACACCAAGTCTGGTATGGGGAAAGAATTTAGGTTCTTGTAGAAAGACAAATAAATGGAAGAACATCTCACTCATCCAACTGTACTTTTGGTATCTAGATTTATACCTGGAGTGAATTAGGCACCAAAATAAAGACTATTTTGTACTTTTTTCTGTTCATTGATATAAGCATAATAAAAGTAGTGGTAGTGAGTCCAGATGAGGGCCATGAAGATGATCAGAGGCCTGGAGCAGCTCTCCTAAATAGACAGGCTGAGAGAAATGTGGTTGTTCAGCCCTGAGAAGAGAAATCTCCAGAGAGAGCTTAAATCAGCCTTTCATTATATAAAAGGGGCTACAAGAAAGCTAGAGGGGGACTTTTTCCCCATATTACAAAGAAATTATTTCCTGTGAGGATAGTGAGGCACTGGAGTATGTTGCCCAGAGAAGCTGTGGTTGCCTCATCTCTGGAAGCGTTCAAGGTCAGGTTGGATGGGGCTCTGAGCAATCTGGTCTAGCGAAATGTGTCCCTGCCCATGGCAGAGGGTTGGAACAAGGTGATCTTTAAGGTCCCTTCCAACCCAAACCTTTCTATGATTCTATATTGCACATGAATTACAATTGTAATGTACTGTATACATTTTACATTCAGAAAGAGATCATACTCCCATGTTTTACTTAAGGAATTAAAAAGTTTCAGAACTGGATCAATTGAAGGTGCATTTCTTAAGAATGGTCCTACACGAGCAATACTCAGGCTTGTAAGTTCTCCCACTTCAGCTAAGTTGGTAAGCATTTGAAAATAAATAACAAATGGTGTCCTTTCTCAGTTATTATTAATGGAGATCAGCAGTCTACAGAAAAATGAAGTAAGAATAACAAGATTTTAAATTACCTAATTATAAAGCCTGTCCTCACCTATTGATTACAAATCACTTTCATAACTATTATACATATCTATAACTTTCCATAACTATTGCAGTGCCATAATTGTACTGGTTATCCAGTTGCTGTGAAGTCTGTATGACAGGTAAGACAGCAGTTTGAATCAGTCTAAAGTATACTTTGTTCTGGTACAAGTATGAACATATATATGACTAAACTAAGCCAGATTTATTCATACCAGTTAGTTCTATTCCTTTTACAGATTTAGAAGGAAATTAAATTATAATATCAGACCATATATTTTTCCATGTATTGTTAGGTTAAAACTTTAACACATCCTGCCATATCATATTGAGATTTCATGCCCCCTCTTCATTATTTAGCTCATCAGCTATTTTCAAGTTTCAAAGGATAAGAACAAGATAAGGAAGAGAATGAAAAGGATCAATAGAAAGAACAAGGAAGGCCTAAATCCTTCTGTATAATTGTAAGAGCAAGTGAACACAGTGCACCTTGAAGGGAGCCACACCTAAATGGGACAAGATCAGTATTCCAAAATTTCAGAAACTACCTGGGTTTTAAAAAGAATAGAATCATAGAATAATTTGGGTTGGAAGTGACCTTGAGAATCATCTAGTTCCAAACTCCCTGCAATGAACAGGGACACATTCCACTAAACCAGGTCGCCTTGAACACTTCCAGGGATAAGGCATTTTTTTCAATTTCTCTGGGCAACCTATTCCAGTGCTTTACCACCCCCTACAGCATAGGATTTCTTCCTAATATCCAATCCAAATCTACCTTCCTTCAGTTCAAAGTCATCACCCCGTGTCCTATCATTATCCCCTTGTAAAAAAGTCCCTTTCCAGATTTCTTGTAGACCCTGCTTAGGCACTGGAAGACTGTCACAAGCTCTCCCTGAAGCCTTCTCTTCTACAGGCTGGACAGCTCAAATTCTCTCAGCCTTTCCTCACTGGAGAGGTGTTCTGTCCCTGTGTTCATCTTTGTGGTCCTTCTCTGGACCCGCTCTAATATTTCCATGTCTTTTCTCTTCTGAGGACCCCAGAGCTGACTGTAATACCTCAAGTGGGCTATCGCAAGAGACTAGAAACAATGATAGTTTTGAATCCTGTTGTATTTGGGCCAAATTTTGCCAAGGAGCACATTCTGCAAGTCTGTAAAGGAATTGCAGTTCAGGAGAATGAGGAACTCTAAAACTAGTGGCAGTTGAGTTCTAGTTGAGTTCTAATAAAATTTATTCTAGTAAGAACAAGTCAGAGAAGCCAGTTCTTTAGCTTAGTGTGACCCTGTCAATCAGTAAAATATGATAGAAAGGGAGTCTAAAGTCACCTTTTTCTTAAAGGAAATTGGTGTATATCTGTAAGACTTTTTTGCCCTAAAACTTTATTGAATAGTTTTGCTTTCCTTCCTTCAAATTACTTTAATCCTTTGCCTTAAAGATGATAATGCAAGTGAACTACTGCAAATAAAAAAAAAAAAACAGAAAAAACCCCAACAACAACAAACAAAACAAACCAAAACAAACCAAAAAAAAACCCCAAAAAAATAAGAGAGAGACATAAAGTAATTCATGTTTAATAGAAAGAATTGAAGCACCTACACTGTCTTTTTAGTAAAATAGAAGCAAATTTTTTTTCATGGCAGGATTTTTTGGGTTGATGAGTTTCAAAGTGAAAACCAAGCAAGGAACCAACAAAACAAAAACTAAGGCAAATTTCTAGATGCTAAGGTATCTGGCTAAGTTTGGGAAAAGCCTTAGTTAAAGCAAGACTTTTAGGATTCCAACTATTTCCTGAGTTCTAGCAGAGTATGCAACCTTTTATAAGCTTTCTTTTTTATTTTTCAATAATTATTTCTTCCTAAGATGTTGCAAACTATCTTTTTACTATTTTTACATATAATAAAATAAACCCCAGCATATAAATTATTTATGTGACACAAAAGGAGTAGAGCAAGTATCCTTTTCTTCTCTCCAAGCCTTATTTGATCACCCTTTTCCAGGGTGTAAATACTGCCTTCTATTCCTTTGCCTACAACTAGGTAAAATAAAGAATTACAAAGAAGCAGTAAATATGAATTATATAGAAAAGATGAATAAGTACCATAAAGAAAGTGCCAGGTCTTGTGGAGAATGTATAAAATCAGTTGGCCATTCAGTTCTCTGGTTACTTATCTGGACTAGGCACTTACAAAAGTCATTGTGGAAGAAAGACTGTCTCTTACACATTTTCATTCCTTTCTGTGTGAAGGCAACCTTCCATGGCAACATTCACAACCTTCTCAGAGCATGGGGACAGACAGGAAATATGGAAGAGAAGCACTCTACACCTCACATAAGACATGCCACAAGATGATGGGCAATGCTACTGACTGAGTAGTAAATTATTATCCCCTTGAAGCAATGAGGAAACAATGCATTTAAGTTTGGCCCCTGGGGTGTGGCTCTGGGACACATTACCTCCTGTGACTCCCACTGGAAGGTTAAACAGCAACCTTTGCTTAGGGCTGTGCCCAAGGGTATCTTTTGGAAACAAAATCAGACTTTTATTTTTGCTCTTAGCTGTATGCAGTCAGCCAAGAAATGGAGTAATGGCCCTGTCTAGCCTGACCAGTATTCAGATACCCCGAATCAATTTTGCATTGTTGTACTTGGTTGTGGTGAAATGGTGTGGCTTCTGGAGCTCTAGTTTCATAAAGATGCAGATGACATTTAGTTTTACTGCATATTTTTTTGGCTATTTTGTCTTTCCCAGAGGTGGGCTGAGCTTTGAATGTTAGAGGCAGATAACCAATGGAAAATGATGGTGGTAGCCTGAGCTGCAGAAAACTTTCCCTTTATAAGACATATTCTCTATAGGATTGAATATTCATTGAAGCATTCATTATTTGGGTGATGGGCTTTCGATTCTGCATTGCTTCCTGTGTGCATGTGGTTGAGGACGCTAAATATAATTCAGTATCTTGACTTTTCCAATATTTTCTCAGATTTTAATTTGGCTGCTAATGTGGATGTCATAGTGTACCTGATTGCCATTATATAGTGCAGTTAATTAATACATCACATATGGGGGAAGTCCTTCTAGGAATTTGTGATTGACTCTAATAAAGCTCAAAAATAATGTAAATGCATTTTTCCCATGCTATTTGTTAATTAGAGCATTCAGTAATAATTACTTCTTTGCCATAATTTTCTGCAAGGTTTCTGTGGGGCATTTCTACATTATAGGATTTTTACTGTGTAAGATATGTCTGCCTGAAACTAGGAAGCATGTATAGGCTTCTGACTTGCTTCAGCACTTGTTTTGTCCTGCTTATTCTGTATTTCAAAGCTACTGTATGGTTTTGGGCAGGCATTAGGAAGTCCTGCATCTTAATATCTGCAGTAACACTGGCAATTTGCTGGAGGTCCTAAGCTGATGGTTGCTGAAAGCAGTGGAGTGAATACCCTGTATTTTTCAGTTTGCACATCTCTACTAGGCGTAGTTGTTAAGCTTTGGGGCATATAGTAAGTATTTTTCTTGAGAAATAGGCTGGAGAGAATTTCACATAATGTCATGTCTTCTGATATTAACAATAAACAAACATACAGGATACAAATAAATATAATCAATATGAAAATTAGAATTCCAGAACTTCCTGAAAGTCATTACCGAGCCTCCAGATATATTACTTCAGTTAGTTTATTCAGAGAAAGATTCCCAGGTAGGAGCCAAAGATCATAAAATGGCCCTTTGCTCTCCCTGGTTAATGATAGGCTATGGCCAATAGAACTCCCTGATTCATTGACAACATTAATATTCCAGTGTCCTGAAATACAGAAGGTAATGAAGTGGTAAACAACTCTGCACAGTGGTAGGTAATAACACACAAACAGAGACATGTTCCTAATGGGAATATCCACACACTGGTCTTTTACAGCAGCTGGAGAGCAATTTGCTATTTTGTCTCACTTTGATGTCAGAATAATTGTTAAACAACTAAGTACCTCCATTTGGCAAATGGTCTTTATAGGAAGTCTGCCCACAAATATAGAAGGATGAGAGTGAATGGCAAATATGTATATCTTGTACCAGTTTGTGGAGATTTGCAAAAATACCAGCAGAAGCCCACACAAAAAGAAACTGTAAATTATCTGTTAACAATTGTGTCACAAGGAAGAATGCGTATGTGTCTAAAAAATGGGAGCAATTTTTAGAAGTGACCCGCTCCACGAGAGCCTTCATAACAGATAAATGTGATTTAACAACAAAGACACTATGGTTTAATGTCCTCCTTTGGTAAGTTACTGACCAGTTACTAATGGGTACTGGAACGAACTAATGGAAAGAACACACTGCATCTGCCAATCTTTATGCAAGGGTCTGGGTACTAACTTTAAAAAATGCAGTCATGTGTTTTGTCTGGTTTATGTGTACTTTTGTTCCTGTAGAAGTAATGCACTGTAGTGTTTTCCTCCTGGGCACAGTATAAAGACAGCCATAAATGTTCACAAGTAATTCCCACTTGTTTGTTAATGAATGGTTCACAGCAGTAAGATACATGGGCACCAGAGACGAAATATAGCACAGGACTGAAATAAATAGAGTCTGCCTGTGCCAGAGCACAGTTCTGTTGTCTGCACCCAACATTGCTGAAAACAGATGTGTTGAGCAGCACAGTGCAGGGATGCAGTGGAAGATCTGAGCAGCATTAGCTCATCCAGTTTGTTTGGCCTTGGAAGTCAGAAAGTAACATCAGCAGCCCTGGGACAGTGCAAGGTGAAGGCTCACTTTGGGAAGCTGATCCCTGTGAGATGCAGAACACTGGCAGTTGCTTTCATGTACCACAAACAGATTCAGAAACCAGAGCCTGAAACTGCGCTTGTGTTACAATGGTGTTCTAAAGCAAGCGGCTGTGTGGCTTGTCTCTCTGACAGTAACCATTTTTCCTTTTCCTTTTTGCAAATATAAAAGCACTTATCAGTATTTCTCTGTTCTGCAGTTTGAGAAAATATTTCTCCTTTTCAGCTGCAGATTCTCCCAGCACACCTACATATGTCAAGACACTTTTACACATTATTTTAAAGTAAAGGTTTGAGTGTACATGAATACCAACATCTATGTGCTTTAATTTGTCCAGGCTTATTGGACCCAAAAGACTTGATTTGACATAATTCACTCAAAATCTCAGTCTACTTAGACTACTTCCATAATATCCATCTAAAGTTGTTTTAAAAGATAGATTGACTTAGATTATGGTTATTTGAGCTCTTAATCTGTTAAAGTAACGAGTGGGAAACACTACATCTGAAAAAGGTTTAAGTGAATGATTCTTAGTGCTATTTAATTTCTTTTGTAAAAGACCACATACACACCTCTCTTTCTTCAGTGACAGTAATTTCTTTATCTACTGCTATTTTTCAAAATTCTGACTTGACTATGATGAATAGGAGATGTCAGATGAATAGGAGTCTCAGAAGCAATAAAGTTTGCTTCTGGAAAAGCAAAAACATACTGCAGGCTTTGCCTAAGGAAATTTAAGCTAGTTTTAAAAAGAAAAGCCATTAGACTGAAATGGATGGGTGAACAGTGACTAGCAAATATCTGTACTTAGTACTGTATCTGTACTTTTTATTTGATCAGTTAGTAGCAGAAGAAAAGATAATTTTAATTTTCTAGTGTTATTGTTCTCATTGCAATTCAGTCTTGCAATTTTTAATAAACATATGAAATTCATCCTTTCATTGTCTTGATCCCTTTATAATTGATGCTGTCCTGTTTTTGTTTTGTTTTGTTCTTGTCTAGAAATGGTTTACTCATGTAATTTTTTCTGTCCAAAAAATGTCTACATGACAATACCAGATTGTTGGATAGCTGTGATACTCAGGTATGCAATTTGAACTATTTTGGGAGTAGCAGCTAAAAGGAATTTGAACAACAATGCATGCTAAAGATGACTCCTCATGGCTATGAGTAAATCAGCTGAGAAATGCCAAATGCAAGTAAACCATTCACAGAATTCAATGAAGTGTGTGAATGGGATGGCTGAATTATCTTGCTTTCATTAATAGCTGCTCTTAATGGGCTCCTGAGCTACCTTAGATATGAACCACAGCTGTAGAAGAAACAATCAGCAAAGACTACTTGTCTAATGCAAACAGAAGCAATCCAGTTCCAGGAGGGTGTTAAAAGAGGAGAAAGACTGAATGGAAATGGTATCAGCTATTGCTGGTAAGAAATCAAGACTGGGAAATTCAGTAAGAAGCCATTTGCCTAAAACATACAACAGCATGTTGATCCACCCTCTTAAAAATACTGAAGTTACAGTAAGCTCAAATTAATATAAAAAAGAAAGAATCAAAGATGCATGTATTGACTTTTGAAGAAGACTTTTCTTCCTGGAGAGTATCAGAAGTAGTGTACAGCTTTTCCTAATAGAAGACTAGTTTTGGATTACTGAATCCTGCTTGCACCTTTAAAAGAAAGTATGATTTCTTGGGTTTGAAGAGAGTTTGCATGGGTAGCATGATTCATCAAATCTGCCAAGATAGTCACCTCCTCATTTAAATTCATGAGAAAATAAAAATCAACCAAAAAAGGCGATTTTTGTTACTTCTCTCCCCCATTGAAATCTGATAATGTTAAATGCTCCTTCAGCTTCAGAACTGTAGTAACTGGACAGCAGTATCACAAATCTTACAGTGAAAGGGAGGGAATGGCAAAAACCATTTCTTCCTGTTGTGTCTGCCTCTGTTCTGAGTTTCAGCCTCCAACATTGCAAAATCTACCATCAATGACCTACTGAGAGGCAAGAGATCCATTCCAGGCACAAGAATTGATATAAAGCTGCTTCCCGGAGAGATCGAATTATGGACAGTCATCAAGACATGAAGTGTGTGCCAGAACCATGGTCCCTAGGCCACCAGAGACACCTCTTTCTATTTCAGGCCATTTTCTTGCTGTCCTAAGTAAAGTTTCACAGTGTTTTTCTTTTGCCATATGTTCATCATGTCCCTGTTTTTCATCTCAGGTTTTTCCAATTTTTTTCACTACTCACACTGCTTATACTGTGCCTTCCCCTAATACCTGAAAAACAGGTTTCTGACTTTCTCTCATTTGTATCTCCTCTCATTCTTAGAAGTATTGTAGATGAACATACTGTGGCTACCTCTTGACAGCAAAAACCAGCAAAAATTCACGCTAAGAATTACCCCTAAGACCTGGGATGTGTGAAAGTGAGAATAATTATATTCATAGTTAGTCCCATATATCCAGGCTGACAAAACCTGAAGTGCCAGCAGAGCCTTGCCAGCTCTTACTGTACCGTGTAGTTATTTATTTGTTAAATAATGACACTGTGAAAATTTCTGCATCCATATCTCACAGAGATATCTCACTATTCATAGCTGATGCAGTGTGGTTTTTCAGTGTGTGAGGAGATGCTAAAGAAGAATAAACTTACACCTCAACTTTCTTTAGTAGAGAGGAGCATGCACTCTCTTTTTCCTGGGATCCCTAGAGAAAGTTTCATAGACACTTCTCACTCACTGGAAAATCCTCTTCATACTACAGTAAGTAATAAACCTTTCAGTGAAACAAAAATTTGTCAGAAAATACTGATTTCTTGATGCAGAGCATCAGTTTTTTTTCCTTTGGCACTGGAAGCTCCAGGAGTCTGATCTCCCTCTGCACTCTGGAGATCATGAAGTGTTAACGTAGGTTTCATGGGTCTGTGGCATCTGGGCAGCCTGTAGATGTGGTCTACCCTGGGGACAGGTTTTGATGCCCACACAGGTTACCCAGAGAAATTCTTGTTCCTGTCAATTCTGATTATTAATTTGTTAGAAGAATACCAATAGCTACTGAACTTTAAATTCCTTGAGCAACTGCAAGGCACCTGGGGCACTTTCCTTACAGCTTCAGGTTCTGTGAATACAAGTACCTGAAGAGAATGTCAGACCTTTTCCAGCCAAATGTAAACAACAGTAAGCAAACTCTGCTTTTCAGGAACTTGACAACTCCTTGTACTTCACACTTGCTTCAGAACAGACTGTAATTTAGTCGACATAGTCTGGACAGCAACATTTTGAAATTAACTCACTCTCTGTTATGCTAAATCTTGGCTCACCTATTTCTTTCACACAGTACTGCACCAGAATAACAAGTTGTACTTAATTAGAGACCTGTCATAAACTGGAAGAATTATGTGATATGTGTCAGAAGATCAACATTCGGAATTAATATAGCAGAAGTTTGTTTTCCAAATATTACTGTTCCTATTGATCAGTGCAATTTCATTTATTTTCCTGTGTATTACAATTGATAACAGGATAAGTTCATTTTCCACTATATACAGTGGAATAATACTGGAACGCTTTGAATCTTAATCAATTTTAATTGCCAAAAATGAACTCAATACAGAGCAATCAGCTTCAGGCCAAGTTATCCCACAATGTTTGCAAATAGCTGGTGAAAACGGAAATGGAATCTGGGTCCTACTCAGGTATAAGTTTGTAATCAGAATCTACCTTATTAATAGATAGATATCAAAAAGCTACCACTCATGGCAGGAAAAGAATAAAAACCAATTAATTCTGTTTCCAAATTTTTCTTAGGGCAAATCAAGAGAATGATTATATATGCTGACCATTTCCATTTTTGTTATTTATAGTTAAATATGACATGAATTATTTTTTAAAGGAAATTCAAAGGTAACCACAAGAGAAAAGCTCTGATTTCTAGATACATTTATGATCCCAGGCAAAAGATTGCCAAACACTATAAGCAAAAATACTGCTGTCTGCCTTCACAGAGTCCCAGGTGCAGAACAGCCATTTGCTTTCCTGCCATGAGCTATCAATCTGCTTTCAAATGTATTTTCTATGAAAAGTATTTTAATGGTTATGATGGAATATGTGTGTGTATGTATATATATATATAAAATACAAAATTAAGTGCAATAAAGCAAGTTTCTGCTAAAACATTTCAAATATGCTAGACAACAATATAGCTTCAAAAGGATAACACGTAGGAGGAAAAAGAAGTCCAAGTAAACAGATCTTTTTGCTTAGTGTGTATTCCCCACACCTCTGTGATATCTTTTGTGGGGTAGTTGCTGTATTCGATTTCCGAAAGCAATACAATTTACAAAGACCCCCAAGAGGGAGAAGAATGACCAAGATTATATTAGGCTTTGTGTTTGATATATGGGAAGTTACTCAAAGCTGCAAGGAAGAACAACATGTAGAAGTGGCTTTGTTGTTGTTGTATTTGTTACATTGCCAAAATTTGAGTTTACTGAGGACTACAGTTCAGTTTGAAAACTAAAGAGATGTCTTATTTGATCTAAAATAGGATCATACTCTCATTAGTTCAAAAGTAAATACAAGTAATTTTTATGTAACTATGAAAATGCAAAGAGATTTTAGCTTTTCAAATAGTGCTTCTGAAAACAAGTTTTCAACTGATGCAGTTTTCTGTGTAGCAATTGATTAAGAACTTTTGAAACAGTAAAAATCAAGCCTATTGAAATCAATCAATCAATCAATCCTTGATCAAAGTAGCTTTAAGTTCAAATATACTTAAATTGTGGTAACTTCCAATTTAATGCACTTTAAAACATTCAAGTGACCTTATGTTACAGAAACTAGTCAAGGAAAGACATGACTGTGAGGAGCCACTCAGAAAATTCTGAAGTAAGTCTTATCATCTTCTGGACAGGTTGTACGTAATAATTTTGGCAACTCAAAAAAATCCCTCCAAACCAACAAATGAAACAACTCTGGCAAGCACATAACAGAAATTAGAATTGCTAAAAAAATTAGGAAAAGAAAAAGAAAAATTACCATCTTATTTGGATTATTTTGTTCACTATCCTTAACTTCAGTCCACATTCTTCTCAGTTGATAAGAGTATTATTGTGATAGCTGAATTATGAAAATAGACCACTTAACCCTACTTTTAACATTAAGAGGCGTCTCCAGAAACAAGTTAATTTTTATTTTGGAATATCCTGAGTTTCCCTATGGAAAGCCTGTGTCTTTCCATTGATTAGGGAATGCTGAAGTGAGTATGGTCCTAACTTCAGTGAGGTATATAATGTAAGGTTAAATTAAATTGTATCCAACTCCAAAACATTAAAGTAGTAATTCAGAATGAAGCCACACTGAGGAATCTGGGAAGCATGACAAAAATACTTGCACCTAAAGAAAAGGTTCAAAGCATTATATGGTTTAAGAGAAGAGTGAATGAGAGTGTATATGCTAAATGCACATGGTAGAATAACACAGGAAACAAGACGGCAGAATCTTTTGTTCTTCCTATCAATAACAGGAACAAGGAAATATTCTGTGAAATTGTAGGATAATAAACTCGAAAGTCATGAACAGGAAAAAAAAAATCACTCAGTCCATAACTACAATCCTAATAATTAGAGGTAAGAGCAGCAAAGAGGTTAGTCAATTCTTTTAGGCATGAGTCACATTATTTCAAGTAAGTAATAAAATCACTGAATGCTCTGGTCTATAAATATAAACCCTGTCTTTTAAATTTTTTTTACAACTCTCCAGGCTTTGGTGTCTCCTAATTTTATTAAAAATTTCTCTTGCTTACATAAAACCTAATAATTCAAAATATTGTCTAGACTCAACCCCTGATGATGATCTTAATTTTTTTTAACTGTATTACTCATACTCTACTGCTTTCTATTTCAGAAACTTTCTGTCCTTTCAGAAACCTCCCTTATAATGAGAAACTGACACTATTTAGCCTCTTTATCCTTTGTTAGATTATTTTCTAGGTCATGAAGCTTCATGTTAAGTGTTACTGTTGAGCACCACTGCTAGAGCTAAATGAGATATGAACAAAAGAATATAAGAAAGGTCACCCTGATTCAAACCAGTCACCTAGTTCTCTTACAGTGGCAAGTACCTGTTGCTTAGTAAGGAGTTCAAGAGCAGGATAAGTATGCCCCTGCTATTTCTTGTTGGAAGGAAACTGTGTGTTTATTCCTGGAGTTGTGTTTAAATGTTGTTTTCCAATTCCTATTACAATTTTGAGCAGCCTGCAGGTTTTGAAGGTGCTGTGGTAGTAGTTAACTGGGATTGACTTCTTCCTCTGTACTTTGTAGTCTAGAGAATATTAAAAGAATTTCAATTACTTACTTCCGCTGCAGTGCGTTTGGGTCTCTTCCTCTTTCCTCTCTCCCACAGCCTTCAAATCATTATAGGCATACTTCCATTGATATAACTGAAAAGCAAATATGGTTTTTTGAATAGTGCCCCATATTAATACCAACAGCTAAATTATGATATATCTATTTATAAATAAAGAGAGCAATATTTAATCTACCATAATTTATTATGTGAGAGAGAGAAAACACATTTGCTCAAGAGAAAAATAAGAAACAGAGATGTTTATTAATATTTCTTGTAGATCTACCACCATTGATAATCCAGCATATTCAATTTTATCTAAAGACTATATATACCAGAATAAATAAATATGATATGACAAGTAGTTTCATTCATCCTTAGATTTGGGAATCAGCTTATAGTAATCAAGGATGCAGTGCCCTTATGAACGATGTTTTATAACTAATAGTCAATCCTAATTAATTAAATAACACAGATTTTTTGATGTAGAAGAGAGATACATTTTTGTCTCACACTACTTATGTTGTGATATCTGCTTTCTAATGCCACTAAGCTTGTATATAATGACTCTCCCAAAGTGACACAACATACACATCGGGGCATCAACATTTCTTTTATCAATTAGATGTCTGTGCATGTAGGGCCAGAAAATCAAATAGTGTCCTTTGATTAATAAATATATCATCCTTGAGGTTCGAAGAGATTTGACTGAAGAGTGAGAACTTTAATATGCACCTGGTATTCACATCTATATGGGACAACAGTCTATAGTGCATTAAAGACCCTGAGCTTGCTTACTTGGTTGCTTTAGAAGGTACTTGTTCCCTCAACATGGATGTGGTTATTTTCACCCCTGCTCTGATTTTCACTCCTGCTCTGACATGGAGGAGTGGGATAAAGATAATTGTTATAAGGTCACCAGCACAGAACAGGATGACGCAAGGTGATGCAAACTGATTTAGAATAAACTAAGATTTACTGCCTGACCTAATAGATGGACTGTCATAGTTTTACAAGGCAATAGGGAAGTAAAAACTTGTAGCTTGTGTGGTTTCTTCAGATACAGAATACTGCACTGTTGAAGTGGCATTCTCTATCTCTCTGCCTCTCTCAAACAAGTAGTTAAAAGAGAAAGTAAAACTGGACATGTAAAAATAGAATAAGGAAATTTTAAATTTGTTAAAGAGGAGAATAAGTAGAATATTGAGACCATAGTTTCAAATGTTTTAAAATTATTTTACAGAATCTCAATAAGGAAAGTTAGCTGTACTTCTCAATAATTCCTCTTTTCACAGTAAAAGTTAAGTGAAATATAAATAAGCAGAAGTAAAAATGAGAAGTTTAATTATGCACTGTTTCCTACTCTGTCTTAATATTCATATTAATATCAATAACAGTAAGTCTATAAATTTATCTGGATCTCTAAAATAATGTTTGATGCTTGTTTTGATAGACACTTAGGAGCTCTAGGATTCAGACAAGGAAAAATTGAAGCAAGACATTTGTGAGACAGGAGGCATAGGGAAAAGTAGAATTTTGTTGATGCCCAAGTGTGATCCTGGTGTCCCACTCTCACAGGGAATATGCTTAGGACATGTGAATATTTACCTCAACTTGATGCAGGAACACCACAGTCTCGGTGTTCATCTTATCAAGGTGCTAAGCTATTTTTTGTAGACTGCAAGGATCTGTGCGGGCAACTATTACAATGATTTTTTCCCTCTGGATGGGTTGATCCGGGGTCTGGGAGGCGATCCCCGAGGATCCCGCCGCCTGCAACCACCGCGTCCCCGAATCACCTAACTCTCCTCAGGAGGTGGCGTAAACGAGGGAATATCAGAGATTCCAATGGAGCAGCCAGCTCTCAGAGAGAAGCCTAGTGGTGGGTTCCCAGCTCAAAGACTCGAGGGAGTGGAGGAAGGACAGGAAAGGCTCTCATATGGGTATGCAAAAACAGTTTTAATGTCAGTATGGGAGCCCAGGGACGAGAGCCCCGTGAAGCTCCATACATCACCTTATGAACTCCAAGAACAACCGATCAGATTAGGTAGAAGGGAAGGAGTTATGGAGGGATAGCAGGATGGCAACCAGTTAGGTGGAGAGAGGGGAGGATTCGGGAAGGGACAACGAATTAACAACCAAGTGAAGTGGAACTTTCTAGAAGGCTACTGTTAACAGACATTATAACAAACCAATTGCAACTTGGGGGTTGGCCTGACCACTCTGTGGTCTAAACCACAGATTCTTCCCAGATGGGGGGAAGCCCCCCATCTTCTGGACTGATCCACCAAGGGACAACAACAACTATTGAAAAACCAGACAGAGATTCAGGCTGGAAGAAGGCCAAAAGAGGAATATCTCAACCTTACACTTTGCAGCCCATCTTGTTTAATATTTTAGTGCTTTTGGCATCCACAACTAATTGCTGACAATGCAAAGTTTGAAGTTGCTATCCATGTAGAGGCAGACTGTATTGAAAGGACATGGTGATACTGAGGCTTCAGGTAGTTTTAACGTAAAGAGAAAAAAAGTATACAATAGCAATACAATAATCATTTCCCAGAAGTTCCTTCATTGGAATAGATAATAAAGAGTAGGACTTGGGTATATTACTGTATTTCAGGGTGAGTGTCGTGATAAGTTCTGGGATGCAGCCATTACAAACAAACACCATTCACTTGTGCTTCAGGCTGTATTTTTGTGAAGAGGAACTATTGTTGCCAGCCTACAAAGCTTAGCATAACTTCACTTTTGTGTGTCCTCTGTTCAAGAAGGATTAATTAAAATTTCTTTTCAAGTGTATGATTTCTTTTAAAAAAACAATAGAAGAAGAAACAGTGTTAAAGGACAATACACAAGAATAAATAATTTGTGAACTTTCTGATTAAGTTTAGGCTAGAAATTATATAAATGTGCTTAATCAGCAGAAAGGATTTGAGATAAGGTTTTCAAGACAATGTGTGGCAAATGTATGTAGGAAATATGCAACGTGGTGCCTGTAGTCTCAGGAGACTGGATTTAGTGACCAGGGCAGTCCTCACAGAAACATCTTATTGTATCTCTCTTCAGTATTACCTGCATTTCCATGAATATTCCTTCGCATTTTAAGACAAGAGTACAGTCCATAAAGCTTGATGATGTCCTGAACCAAGATTAAGCCAGTAAGGGCCTTTCAGAACAAGTACCTCTGATTTAAGTGTCACCTCACTTCAGCACTGCAGTGAGCAGAAATGGCTTATCAAAAGGCCAAGGAAATGGAAGGAAAACTGTAAGAATGTGCACCCAGCGGCAAATGATAGGTTTCAATCCTTAGTCCCAGGAACAAAATTTCCAGCAGCTCCCAAAATTGAATGCATGCCTGAGTCATCATATCAAACAGAGTCAACAAGGTGGTACAACAGTTAAAATTTAGAAAGGTTTTCCAAATTGTGTGTTTACTATATGGATTCTTATTTTTGTGTCTGAGATGAAATTAATTCTTCTTCTCTGCAACTGTTCAGCTTATTTTTCTGTATTTCCAATAGTGAGACTCTGTAGGAAACAGCAGTTTAAAATACATTAGTCTGACAAAACCTGGATCCACTGCTTAGTTTTATTTGTGCAGCTTTATGAGAATAATGTTCTCATAATTTCCTTTCTTGTTTTCACTTATCATGTTTCAGGTTATAATGCTTTGATTCTAAATAGTATTCTTGAAAATTCACTAATAATATTTCTGATCAAGGCTTTCAGATGCCAAAAATTTGTCATAGCAGATTGATGTAATTAGTTATTAAATAGATTAGTGTCAAATTATTTTGCATATTTGGACATCATCCCTCTTCCTGTTTGTTTACTTACTCATTTACTGACCTTAGTCAGTTAGTTTATGGCTGCTATTTTGGTAATGTGGAAGTGCATGCTTATGTATACTCTGCACCTTGTGGCCTTTGGAACTCCAGTGAGATAAGCAGCAATCCAGTTCAGATTCCCTCAATTCAAAGTGGAGTGCCCTTCAGCTTCAAAGAATCTCTGTCACTTTTTACACCAAAAGCGACAGACCGTCTCTTCACATTCCACTCCACTACTGTCCCACGGACTGCAAAACAAGTACAGCATTCCTTTAAAATTGACACTTGAAACAATATCTGCAAACTTCTCCAAATTAATTGTAACTTTTAGTCCAGATTTGTGTAATAATATAACTTTTTAGTAACCCAAACTGGAGGAAAACTAGGAGTTTTTTTCTCAAAAATTGAAGTTTCGGCAATTGCTTTTGTTTCAGTGCAGAATAAAATAAAACCAGAACCATGTTAAAATCTTCTGAGTCATGATCAGGGCATTCACCTGAAATATATCAGATTCAGGGTTATGTCTTTTCACTAAACTAGGCAGATTCTTGACATTGCCAGTTGTGAAGTTTTTCTTTCCTCTGTGACTGTAGCCAGGAATACCATTCTGATCATGTGAAGACTTCTAAAGGAAAGACTCATAAAAATATGTATGTTCCACTTAAATGTTAGGATTTTAGTAAACTGGAATTAACTAACAAAAATCCCCACTACATCTAATGCATCATTCTTAAATAGCAACAGGTTTTAAAGTACACGTCAACAACAAAGTATTATTGCCTGCCATTTATGTCTTTTTTTGTTGATAAAATTGCCATAATCAGTACCTTAAGCCATAAATTGTGTTGGCAATTTTTTTTTTGGCATCGTAATTAATTTCGGTTTATGTGATTTAAGTTCAAAGGAATTGCAAATTATTACAAGATTATTGCTTCTTCTCAGCCAAGGTTCACTTTTTCCTTTATCACAATATAGATAAAGAAAAAACGCCCGAAATTTTGCACTCACAAAATCTCAACAGCCTTGTAGAAATATTTCAGAGAAAAATTCCTTTATGTGCAATGACAGAGGGGAAGCTTAGGTTAGGCATTTTGACATTAGAAAGCATCCTAAAGGTAGGAAGTGCTTTAAACTATCATCTGATCTAAGATGCTTAAGGAAGCCCTGTCTTCACAGGTTACTGAGTGCCCTCAAGCCCAGGCTGACCACAGGGTCTCTCCTTCTGCTGGAATTAGCTTTGGATTGCAACAGGGAGGTAAATTTATTCATGTGGTTGGGTTTTCTCATACTGGTTAAACCATCCACGTCCACCCCATGGCTTACCAATTGAAACAGGTATGAATCACTGCAGGGCAGTGGCTGCCACCAGGTAAGCAGACTTCAGCATGTAATTTGTGGAGAGCAGGGACAGCAGGACACACTTTGGGGACTGGTGGGATCTCCACCAGCAGGTATCACAGGTGATTTTGAACAATCAATCTATGTGCCTGCCAAAACAGGAGCACTGGGGATGGTGTATTGAATCTGGAGCAGCTTTAGGTGAAATCAGCTGAACTTTTTCATGTGAACATGCACACATTCAGCTAGGCAGGGGAGGCATGAATGATGGATTTTCCAGAGGCATGGTATATAGAGAATCAGGAAAAGGAAAGATTCCCTCTCCATAGATCAGCTGAAAATTAAGACCAAGAAACATCGGAGCCTACTTATAAACAGAAGAAATAAGTGTAAAATTATTATGCTAGCAATTGAAATTATTCTATTTAGCTGCCTTTGTTATTTAAGAGTCTTTCTGTTTTTCCTAAGAAATTAATCTGGTTTGCTTTTCCTCTCAGGTTAAGCTACAGGAAGCGGAATACCTGTACACAGAAACAACTCCAAGATGCTCCTTTACTTTCCTTTTTTCCCCACTGGATCTCTGAAATCTGTGGTTATTGTTTCTGTCCCAGTCTTCCCCCAGCTTTTTTAGCCTAAAACAAAATGATGATTTTTAAAGATCAGCAAATACAACCTCCATTATGTCTATAGAAAGCAGTAATCACTTGTGTCTGGTGTCTAGTATCAATATTTGTGTTGGTCAGGCTGCTGTAAGTATCTGGAAGGAGGGTATGTGGTGAAAAATGACAAAGCTGTATTGGAAGGGATAGAGAGAGAAGAGTATCTTAAGTAGTGGGTTGAAACATCATACACAAATTGCATTTTGAGCGTTTCTTAGGTCTTGCCATTAGGGATTTTTGGTGAGTATTGACAGAAGACATGCATGAAAAGGAAAGAGAGCAGAGACATGGAGAATAAAGAACAGAGAAATATGAGTGGGATGCCAATAACACAGGAATGAGGTGAGTACAAGATGCAAAATGTAGAAGATACAGACTGTCACAGGGGGAAATCTCTGAGGTCATCTTTGACTAGCAGCAAGCCACAAGAGTCCTAATAAGCAATAGAAGAATTTTACTTGAAACTGGAACTGAAAGAAAGTACTTTTAATACACGTGGCCTTTTACAAAAATACATGGATTTTTTTCCTGAACATAAATGATAAAAAGTATCAGGTGTCTGATGATATGTAAAAACTTCTTTTTCTGTCCCATCCCTTTTCAATGTTCATGGCACTGAGAGCTCACACAGATATAATCCCTTATGGGGAGGACTCTCCTTAATGAAGGTCCTAGGCTATATCAGTGTTTGTCATTTGTACTGCCCCACTCCTACTAGATTAGCTTCTAATCGAAAATGTGGGGTTCATTAAAAGCAATAATTGCAACACCCACACACCAGAAAAATCTCATAATCTGCCTAAAACAGCTGCCAATTTCAAAGAGATTTGAGGCTAAAAATGAACATTCTGGTAAGAATCCTCTTCACTTACTATCCTCAAAGTGAGTCTTGTCTTGAAATGAGTCATGAAGAATTCAGCTGATTTCCCCTTCCACCCTTCTTCCCAGCCAAATCTATTTCCAATTATCTCTCTGAGTAGTTCATCCTCACCCTGGTCTTCATCTTATTCACTTTAACTGGTAGTGTGTGGGCTGAATTAATACACTTTCTAATGTAATTTCAGAGGTTCATATTTATAATGTTGTAACACAGTGCTCTGCAACATCACTTAGTCCAGCAGTATTTGTCCGACTCCTTTCAGCATAAACTTGCACAGCAGCAGTCATTTCACTTGGAGAGTGGTTGGCAAAATGTCAGCTGTTGAATCAGCTGTGAAGTAAATTCACTATAAATTCCTGTGGTTCTGCATTCATAAATCACCTTAATTTTCACCAAATTGTGCAGTTATATTGGTACAATACCATTCACAATAATTATTGTTCTATCTAACCATGTATACAGTTGACATTATGGCATAAAAATATATACTAGAACTATATTCCATTCAAATCTTAACCTGCTTATGCATTTAATAGACATAAATATAAAAAGAGTGTGTTTTCTTGAGGAAAGACAGGAGTGATAACAACTGATTTATTATGGTTTATGTTGCATCAGGAAATTTTTTCACACTTCACTTGCCATATCTTTGCTATTTATTAATTTATTTCTCCTTTCATGAGAGTTCTCAGTTTGACAGGGACGTGCTTCCTTATTTCACATCACCCTAAACAGATTAGTGGCAAATGCTAATATTAAAAGTTAATACAAAGCAATACAAACTTCTACATCTAAATTAGCATGACTGAAATACCGTGTGTGCTTTCTGGAGAAAATTGATACAATTTTAAAGATTTTTTAAGCTGAAATTGTCTTTTACCTCACCTTTGAAAAAATCACCAAGGAGCATAATTCTTTTCTTTAGGCCATTATGTACACAAAACTTCCAGAAATGACAATGCTTGAGTTTAGGCGATCGCCATAAATAAATAAATAAATAAATAAATAACTCAGGGCACAACACCATTATTTTTACAGTAAGTAGAAATTTTCCTTGTGCAATCTTTCTGGAAGTCAGGAAATATCAACTGTTGTGTGATATGATATCTTTATTGCAAGCATAATACTCAACCAATGCTTTTAGTTACTGATACACAGTCAGGTTATAGGAAACTGTGTAAGAGCTTCCATAAAGAGCATACAAGGAAATGGACTCTGATAATGAATACATATATGCAAATATATGTATTCTTCTGTATATGTCCTTGTAAAAGTACATATTTTGTACATGAGCTCAAGTATATTCAGTAGATTCTTGGTTTAGCATGTATTGATATACCTATAGGAGATTCATGATTGTCAGTCCCTTCCTCTGTCCCCTCTGTGTCCTACTGAAATATTAATAAATTACACAATTCTCTGATATCTACGGTCATTTGATACCCTGCCAACTTAAAAAATTCCATAAGCAGTCACAAATACACTTTGAACTATTAGCTTGTTGTTGTTAAAAGAAATACAGTGTTGGCACTTTAACAGTTGTAAACCTTGTTTTTAGAAGATGGTACTGACAACTTTCTTTCCCTAATACTGGTTTTCTCCACGTGCAGACTCAGAATTGGCATGTAACTTTGGTTAGTACTGTCATGGGTAGAACATCGCCTACGGGCAATCAGAGGCATGATCTCAAGTGTTGCTCCTACAAGCCTTTGCTTATCTCTAGAAAAGATCCACTGGAGAAGGTTTTCTCAGTTTTCTAGTTCTCCTGCAGGTATTCTTGATCTATGACACGTTTAATAGTAACCATCTGGACAGCATGGCTAGCTTCAGTGCTTTCAATAGAGATATTTTTTTCTAACCCAGTCAGCATTTTGTGGAACTAGATTTGGGAAGAATCATGGAATAAGATGGAACACTGGCAGTTGTGGTCCCCGTTTATTAGCTGCAGCTGAAATGTTTAATTGTGATATGAGGATACTTGGACTAAGTTGTGACAGTAAAAACAGTGCTGACAGCTTGTCTCTACTGAAGTTCATGGTTCTCCTATAG
>VZTZ01025958.1:0-29573 GCA_013400955.1 Drymodes brunneopygia | reverse complement strand
TTTGGTGCACACAAGAGTGGAGAGGAGTTGCTGCTGCTGCTAAGGTGTGTGGAAGGGCGTCCTCAGCTCTGCCCGTCGGGAACAGGATGCTTTGCTGCCCTTTTACTGCAGGGTGATGATTATCATGGTTCACCCACCTGCAGCACTAACAGGGACCATCCATGATAGCAGGCAAATATTATCAGCAAGAAAAAAGGCTTTAGGGGGTGAATGGAACCTCCTAAAAAGTCTCACGGTNAATAAATAAATAAATAACTCAGGGCACAACACCATTATTTTTACAGTAAGTAGAAATTTTCCTTGTGCAATCTTTCTGGAAGTCAGGAAATATCAACTGTTGTGTGATATGATATCTTTATTGCAAGCATAATACTCAACCAATGCTTTTAGTTACTGATACACAGTCAGGTTATAGGAAACTGTGTAAGAGCTTCCATAAAGAGCATACAAGGAAATGGACTCTGATAATGAATACATATATGCAAATATATGTATTCTTCTGTATATGTCCTTGTAAAAGTACATATTTTGTACATGAGCTCAAGTATATTCAGTAGATTCTTGGTTTAGCATGTATTGATATACCTATAGGAGATTCATGATTGTCAGTCCCTTCCTCTGTCCCCTCTGTGTCCTACTGAAATATTAATAAATTACACAATTCTCTGATATCTACGGTCATTTGATACCCTGCCAACTTAAAAAATTCCATAAGCAGTCACAAATACACTTTGAACTATTAGCTTGTTGTTGTTAAAAGAAATACAGTGTTGGCACTTTAACAGTTGTAAACCTTGTTTTTAGAAGATGGTACTGACAACTTTCTTTCCCTAATACTGGTTTTCTCCACGTGCAGACTCAGAATTGGCATGTAACTTTGGTTAGTACTGTCATGGGTAGAACATCGCCTACGGGCAATCAGAGGCATGATCTCAAGTGCTGCTCCTACAAGCCTTTGCTTATCTCTAGAAAAGATCCACTGGAGAAGGTTTTCTCAGTTTTCTAGTTCTCCTGCAGGTATTCTTGATCTATGACACGTTTAATAGTAACCATCTGGACAGCATGGCTAGCTTCAGTGCTTTCAATAGAGATATTTTTTTCTAACCCAGTCAGCATTTTGTGGAACTAGATTTGGGAAGAATCATGGAATAAGATGGAACACTGGCAGTTGTGGTCCCCGTTTATTAGCTGCAGCTGAAATGTTTAATTGTGATATGAGGATACTTGGACTAAGTTGTGACAGTAAAAACAGTGCTGACAGCTTGTCTCTACTGAAGTTCATGGTTCTCCTATAGTAGCAAATAGATTTCATGTTAATGACTAGGAACTACTACTCTCCACAGGCCTCAGCAGATCAGCAGCTACCTACTTCCAGCTACAGTTTTCTCTCTTGACTGTCAGTGCACAAAAATGTTGCTTAGGCATTGGCTACAGCCATTTGTAGAACAGTTACAGAACTTAGGAGCAAATCCTAAATAACCTTTGGGTGCCCAAGTCATGCTCTGCAAAAGATAAAAATCATGCAGATAGAATTTGTTGTTAGACACTGAAGAATTCTTCAGGTCTTTGTCTACAACATACACTGAATGTGGAGATATTTTGCTGTCTGTCATGCTTCCTAAAAAGAGTTGTCAATTCCATCTTCAGATTCACCCCTCTTAAAAAAATTCCCTCATAATTTCCTGTCCCCTAAATAATGAAGAAGGAAACAAAGCCCCCAAGATGTTTCATTGTTTGAATACAGTCAGTCCAATTTGGGGTCTGCACTTGCTTTGAGGTAATAATGACATTAACATTCCATGGAAATTTATAGATTTAATTAACTAGTTAATTGATTTATAGAGTGTCTGTGCAGGACAGATTACTATGAAAAAGTACGTGGCTTTTCTCCTTAGTGATTGAAATAATCGAAATTATTTCTCTGTCTTCCAATAATTTTAAAGTTATTTAAAATATTTTAATTTTATTAAACTTATTTAACTTTTATTAAAGTTATTTAAAATATTTTATTTTTTAAAGTTCATTTTTTACCTCCTGATAAAACCAGGTGTCATGTTAGGAAAACGAAAAGGTAGTGTTTTTCCACAGAAAGTCACAGAAGGAGTGGACTGCACACAGATTGTTTTGGTGCACACAAGAGTGGAGAGGNTTGGTGCACACAAGAGTGGAGAGGAGTTGCTGCTGCTGCTAAGGTGTGTGGAAGGGCGTCCTCAGCTCTGCCCGTCGGGAACAGGATGCTTTGCTGCCCTTTTACTGCAGGGTGATGATTATCATGGTTCACCCACCTGCAGCACTAACAGGGACCATCCATGATAGCAGGCAAATATTATCAGCAAGAAAAAAGGCTTTAGGGGGTGAATGGAACCTCCTAAAAAGTCTCACGGTGTAAGCATTAAAAAAAAAAAAAAGCTAGATAGTGTTTTTAATATAGCACATCTTAATAGCAGGTGCGAGCAGACGTAAGTGGAAAGCCAAATGTTGCCGGCTGGTGTCTTGACCCCGAGCACCCTGGGAAGAGGTGCTCTCTGGTGGACAGAAGGAAAAGCTGGTCTGAGGAACATGCTGCTCTGTCCTCGGTGAGCTAGATCGAGCTCAGAAGGGGACTCGAGGCTGAGAAGCGGAAAAGAGTGCGTTTCCTCTGTGAACCTGCCGGGAGAGTGGGGCTGAGGGAGGGAGGCTGATACAAAAGCATCCAAAGCGCCCGAACTGAGACTTGTGGGTGTCCCGCTCCCCCGGTTCCGGTGTGGGCGCGGACCCCGGGCTCCTCTAGGACATGCCCGCGGGAGCGCCTCAGCCCCGGCTCCGAGCGCAGCAGCTCCGGGCCGCTGCTGTCCGCTGCCCAGCTGCCCACGGCCGCGGCGGACACAGCCCAGAGCTTGCGGCCGGTCCCGCGGCCGAGCGGAGCCGAATGGAACTGCCCGCCGACCCCCGGGCGCTCTGTCAGTCAGGGCATCGCCGCTCCCGCACGGCAGCCTCTGCGGGAGCGGCGGGAGGCTCCGCCTCCGCCCGATCGGGAACAGCTTGATAAAGGCAGGTGCGGGCGAGCAGCGGGACCCCAGCTCGAAGCATCTGCTTGTGCACGGAGCCCCTGACCCGCCCTTTGCCACCCCGCGCAAGGCGACACCGGAGGCAGCCGCTGCGGGACGGGACAGGAGGGGACCCTCCCGCCGCCGGCCGCGCGCGCCGCTGTCCCGCCGTCCTCAGCCGTCGGGCGCGTCTCTGCCAAGGGACAAGGACCTCGCCCCCAAGGACCTCCGAAGAGGCGGGATCTCTCCGGGAAGGGGAAGCAGGATTTTGTTTTGTGGCTTGAAGATGAGGCAGGTATCTGGAGTGGCGCTCCTCCTGGGGCTGATGGCTCTCCCAGCAGCGCTGGGACAGAGAAGCTCGGAAAACCCTAAAAGTAGCAACGAAAGTTTTTCCATCGTCTCTTTCAAATGGGATCACGTCAAGGAGCCGTATATCATTGCACTCTGGATACTTGTGGCCAGCTTGGCCAAAATCGGTGAGTCTGGAGTTACATATTAATACATGTCCTGTTCCTTTCCCTTCCCCCTTGCCCTTCTCCCACCCAACGTAAATGAGGAAAGCTTATGATAGGTCCGCTGACCCGTTTTCAGGGGTTTTACTGTACTCTGTCCTGATTTCATAATACTGCCCTACACGGTGCTTAGCAGTGTGATTTTCACCATCCTGGAGGGGTTACCTAGTTCATTTTCACTGGCCACCACTGCGGCTTCTGCATCTGACTCCTTGTAAACCCTGGCAATTCCTTGAGACCTTGCATTCCTGTTGCTCCCAGGAAAAACTTTTTTGCAAAAGTGAAACAGAAATCGGGCCGTATTGCTTACACAATACCTATTCCACTTTACGATATGCTTTTCTCCTGATTATGATTGTTAGCTATATCAGCTGGTAACATCAAAAATAAACACTGCAAACTACACTTATGAACTCAGCATTCTCTGCTTTGAAGTGTATTGCTGAATTAGTGAAAGAGCATAGCTTATAGATAGCATGTATTATCAGACCATCTGATGTAGCCAAAAAAAAAAAAAAAAATACAAGCTTTAGAGCACCCAGAATTTTCTTCAAGAAATTGGAGTAAGTGAAAAACCAGGACTTAGCCTAACTTCAGTGTAGTTTAAATGAATTTATATGAGTACTTCAACTCTTATATTCTGAACTTTGTGACTTTTCCAAAGGCAATCTCGTATCAATAATGCAGTTTGCTGAACTAGAAAAGTCACTGTTTAATTGGAATGTATTTTACTTGATTGATGCTATTACTTTCAGACCTTTTGCCTTTGGATCTAAAAACAGACCTCCAGTTTGGCTGATACTGTAAATGCCGTTTTCATTTAAAATAAATCTTTTATATAATCAGTCTCATCTCAGAAGGTCAGCTGAAAATCCTACTAAAAACTTTCCTGAATTTGTACTGTTAGTACTAATTTGGTGTACCAGAATCACATACCATGGATTTTTCGTGCCACAGAAAATGAAAGATGTAAAACGGTATACTTAGGTATATTCTGTCTAGCACGTAAGATAAGTATAGTAAGACTTGGGGGGAAAATGCTGTCTCCAAACCCAAATAAAGCATTTTAAAAATGAGTATGTTATAAGAAGGAGTGATACTGTACATTATTTTCCAACAATATTTGCATCTTGGGTTTTACTTGATTAACCATAGATATATAACTAAATACCTTTATCTGAACCTGTTTGACTACACTATGCAAATAGTTTGTCTACAGACAGTTGCTGCATCATCTAGATTACATAAGAGACAATTACATTTTAATTGACTTTTTCTGATGAGTTATAGCTCTTAGAAAGCTGGGGAAACTATATACAGGAAACAACTATCAACGCTGAGTACCTTTAAAATTGTGCTGAATAAAGTAATAAACAGGCTGCTCATTTGAACCTTCTTTTTCAGGTGCTCTTCTAAGTAAGTATAGTTATAAAGATCTTGTGTGATTTAGGCTTTGCTGTTCTGTACATGTGGCAAAGTTGTACAGTATATTAGTGGTGCACAATCATATCAGTTTGTGTCCAAAATCCAATGAACCCAAGAACAGGATAGTTAGATTGTACTATATTTAAATTGCAATGGCCTGGATTGAGATTAGTTGAGATTAAGATGAGCCATTTTACCATGAAGTCCTTGATATAAACTCTTGATAAAGCACTTATTGTCAGGAGCTGAGTGGTGCTGATTTGTTTTTAAATTCTTTGTACTTTTTTCATAGCTGCACAGAGCATGTCACTTACTAGTAAATTGTACCTACCACCAGCTCCATCACTTTTCTTCCCCAAAGCTCTCAAGCTTTGTTCTTTCTTTTATTTTCTCTGTTCACATTTGTATTTTTGATCCTATACTACTCTGGACATGGTTTCTGAAGAAGCAATGGGTAACTGCTGTATTCCCCTGAGAGCCTATGAATGTCTCTGCTTTCCCCACTAAGTCACAAATAATGCACAGAAAAACAATAATGTACACTCACTGCTCAACAGCTTCTTAATGAAGAAATCATGAAGGTATTCACATAAGTCTGTGAGAAAGCAAACTGAAAAAAATAACTTTTCAGCCTTCTGTCTGCCTTGGTGTGTCAAGGGTTCTGGAAAGTAGGTCAGAAATCTATGAGTAGATTTTGCATTGCAAAAGTCCCATGCTGGATCAGAGAAGGTTTACATATCCAAAAAGCAAACAGAAAAGAAACAAGAAAGAAAATATAGAACATCTGTCCTTGGGTTTCTTTACTACCTGAAGCAGGTCAGTTGTAGTGGTGTCAAAATGCTGGTTTTGGTGTGGATTTTTCAGCAGGGGAGGAGCTGTTCTTACACACGCAAGCTCACTTCTCCATGGCTACAGGGACTAGGAGAGTTATTTTACTGATGGATGATAGACAATTGGGTCAGCAGAAAGTGTTCTAGGAATTGGAGTTGGTACCTGGGGATGAAGGTGTATGAGAATGCTTTCTCTTGAATTAGAATAGCGTTTGTGGTTTAGTGTTTATATGGGTTTTTGTTGTTTTTGGGTTTTTAGATTTATTTCATTTGTGTGGAAGTTTGGTTTTTTTTGTAAAAAACAAGTTTCAATTCATGATGTTATATGACTGAGGGAAGCATTTTTGTATTAGGAGATCTTTGCAAATTTTGGGGGGCTTGATGTTCATGCTGTGTACAGGGTATTCTGCAACATAAACTATTGTATGTTAAATCTCATAAGTATCCCAAATACATGAAGAAGTGCCTAGTGTTTTGGGCTTTTGGAGAAGGAAACTGCTCTTTTAGTTTTCATTTAGCCTAGTTTTCTATTAACTCTAAATATTGCCACAAATGAAACTGTAGAAGAAAAGTCTTCATACAATTGGCTTTCATGCATTTCAGAAAATAAAAAATTTGTGCCTTCCATGAAACTTCTGATGCATCTTGGTCTACTGTTTTACATATTCTAATTGATTTGATTTGACCCACTTCATTTGAAATATTCCAACTCTTTATTCTTCCACTTCAAGTGGGGCATTCTTAAGGTTCACAATGTTCCACTTTGGCTAATGATCTTTATTTCTTCTTTTGATAGGCTCTCTTATCACTACAGAGGAGTATACTTGTGGGATGGGGCCAATAAACTACTTACATGTGTAAATCTAAGCCAGAAAAACATCTTATCTGCATGAAGAAGGTACATGAGGTACAGCTGAGAACCCTCCTAGTGGACTTCAGGTGTCCACTTCCTGGTGTCTCAGCGCTCCAGATGAAATAAGCAATACCACTGAAAAAGAATAACCTCCAAATGCATACATGTGTGCATTTATAGCTACAGACAGTACAGACATTTCCTGCTGTAGCCCTGCAGGTAAAGGATGTACCATTTTTAAACAACATGCTTACACAATGTAGTTCTGGTTTAAGATGAAAGACACTTGTACACTGACCAGACTATCACGTGCTTTCTAAGTTCACTTCACCATGTGCTCTCCTTCTTCTTTCTATGTCTGTCACCGATAACATCTTGAAAATAAACTTTGAATAAACAGATGCATGGGGGATACAAACAATATTTTGGCAGGAAAGTCTCCACAGAAAGATAGAAGCAGGTGGAAAATCAGAAAACTTTGGAAACAAATAGAAGAAGGAAAGGAATAATGAGCTTAGAAGCTAAAAATGGCTAAGAGAAGAAATTTTGTAACACTGAACATTGTATACATTTTTTTGAGGGTGTGTCTGAGGCCATGTCAATGCAAAAAAGTAAAAAGTATGCTTTCTACTTGGGGTATATCCAGTACATGCTTCTATACTTGCTCAAAATCCCAGGAAACAGTGAGAATGTATTCCTATCATTGGAGGTTATGCTGGGGAAATTGTGAAATTCCTTCTTGTGGTTTAAATCCTTTTCTCTACTCTAACATTTTTGTAACATTTTTTCAACATTTTTACAGAAGGATAGGTAATTGTCCCAAAGTAAAAAAAAAAAAAAGCCCTACAAAGCAATCTTTCTGTCTGTCAAGCCCCCTGGATTTGCTCAGTGTGTGCAGATAAGCAACTGGAAGAAACGGTGGCAGAGTGAGTGACTATGAACAGGAATGAGGAAGGGTACACAGCCTTTTCATTATCTGAGTCAAACCTCTTACAAACTATTTTTGTTGGTATAGGTTATGGTGAGTCTAAGAATGTCACAAAAACTTTTTTTCTTTTTTAATTTCTGTGTAGTTGCACACAAATTCTAAAGGCTTTTATGTAAGAAATTAAAAAGTGGGAGTGAAATTTGAATCCAGAGTGGCTGGTAAATCTGTCTTCAGGAATGCTACAAGGCTTTGGAGGAGGGGGAAGAAATGATTCAATAACAGTGAACAAATACTTAGGAGAAGGCTGGTGAAGATACTGTGTCAGATGGACTCGAGTCCTTCAGCTCTTGAGACCCCAGGAGGACACAAGTTGCAGAGCACAATGCATCTCTAAGCTTAGAGATATGGGTCCCCATAAACAGTCCAGTTTCTGCATGCCTGGGCTCCTTCACATTGTCTCAAACTACCCTGAGAAAGGAGCTCTAGAGTATTTTGTTAACACGAACAATAGCTGTGGAGAATTTTAAGCATGTTAGGGATGGGCTAGGGAAGGAACTGTGAAATGCAGGTCTAACCGTCCATCTAATTTAGACTCCTGGGGCAATATTTTCTTTGAAGAAATCAATAACCTTCCCTCCAAATCAAACTGTTGAAACAAAAGCCCATTTGACTCCAAGGTTTCTCCTCCTGGCACTCTAGCTACTGAAAAGTGTCAGTTACATAGAGAAAGTGATTTAGGGTATTGTTTTAAAAAAAATGTGAGACTGGCTCTTCTGTCGGCAATTCTTCGGTAAATGACATCGTTAGGAAGAAATGTTGAAGGATGCTTAGCAGAAGTTTACTGGGTGTATTTAACTGAAAATTGAGTCAGAGATTCAAAGGTGATGATATCACCAGATCCTGCAAAGTTTAAACTACCAGCCTCCTAACGATTGTAGATCTTCTTAAAAGCTACTTTCATTAGCAAGTGATAATATGGAAAACATCTTTACATCGTGACTTAGGAGGTCTGGACTTGGCTATCTTCCCCCATATCCTGACAAAGATAAGAAGGGGAAAATGCATCTTTAAACTTTATTGTGGAGTCAGTAGAAGCTGAAACAGGTTAGCACACTTAGAACAGAGGCATATGCATTTCCTCCCCGGGTATACATAGAAACACTATAAAATCATGCTGGCAACTGTTATATATCTGCAGTGTCTTCATTTTTGTAAGATGCTGTATTTCCTTTTGCAAGGTGCTGTTTAGAATACCTGTGAGCCAGGAATGTTAAGTACTGTAAAATCTCTATCTTGTAAGAATTACCTTTTGTATGTAACATTTTATAAGTTTTAGGCATCTGAAAAGAATATTTCCAACATAGAATAAGAGCTTTGCATTTCCAATGGTAGGAGGCCAACTGTGTGAGCCATATTTTTACTAAATTTATCATCTGTAAATGACTGCCTATTCCCACATTTTATTTCCATTTTACACTTGTACTTTACTCATCCTTTTCCTGTACTTCCTGTCTCCCTGTAACACACATCTATCTTCTTCCCCCTCCCCCTCCAAGTCTTGCAACTCTCAAGTCTTAATTATTTAGAGCAGGGAAGAAGATATCAGGATAGTATAATTTGACAAGATTCAGATTACATCCCCTGACGAATAGCAAATGTACAATGGCAACGTGTGTGAATTACATAAGAAAACAATGGCATTTTGAGAATGACCCTGAATTGAATACAGCTCAGGCATGCATACCTAAGGAAGGATCTCTGCCATCAATTACTTTCAGGCACCTGTGTGCAAAGTGCTCAGGCGTTCTCTGCAGAACAATGGAATCCTTTTAATACTGTAGTCTTAGGTTGAAACCATTGATTTACTGTCCGCAGAGCTAAGGCCAGTTATTACCAAGAGTGATCTACGATCTCCCAAAGTGACTGTAAATCTCTCATGTGGCAATGCAGCAGACCACCAGCAAACCCTTCCAGGTGTGCAGAGGTTCTTCAAGTGAAAGGCTTTGGAGGTCCCCCTTTATTTTTGTGTACCCTTATGTGTTAGAGATGCTAAACAGGGAAGCTGGTATTGGAAAACTTGAATTATTACTTTGTTTGACACGTACAACCAGAAGTCTGTCAAAAATCAGTAGTTTTACCAAAAGCGTGCTTTAAGAAATGTTTGGAATCCAACTAAAAGGGTTCTTTCCCCTCTATTTACCACAGTTTTAATTGCTCTGAATTAAAGGGATAATGGATTACTTAGTTCCTCTGTATCTTTCATATGGCTCACTCTATTCCAAGATGAAATGTTGAGTCCAAAGTCAGAAGAATACTTTACTTCTGAGTACTCTTTCTTTCTTTTTTCTTTTTTTCTTTCTTTCTTTTTTTCTTTCTTTCTTTCTTTTTTCTTTCTTTCTTTTTTCTTTCTTTCTCTTTCTTTCTTTCTTTCTTTCTTTCTTTCTTTCTTTTCCTCCCTTCCTTCCCTTCCTTTCTTTCTTTTTATTCCTTTTTCTTTTTCTTTCTTTCTTTCATTTCTAATATTTCTGATTTTTCTCTTCTCTCTGCAGCAGTGCAGTTAAACTAATGGCCTGAAGAATTAGAGGCTTTAATTGTTATTCAGTTTGTTGACAAGTGGCAACCATATAAAACTAGAGACCATTAAAACAGTCTTGGTAAACCACAGAGCATGGTGGGTTGGCTGCATTGCAATATTTTGTTTCCTTTTGTAAAGCAATTTGCAGAATATTTACCCTTGTGGAAGGAGTGACTTGATACCCAATTGGCTGCTATGTAAAGCACTGTAAAGTCATAAATACTCAAACTACAGGCTGACAAGGAAGAGCTGACCAAGATGGAATGCAAGACATCAAGTGGAAAAACTTTTAATTAAGGCACAAATATTTAACATTCATTCATGGAAGAAGAAAACTGGAAGGTATTCTGTAAGGCCTACACAATAACAGGGGTTTTAAGTAGTGGGATCTGGAGACTTTTCTCCTTCCAGTAACTGAAAATAGAAGCAGTAATTCTGGATTCACTAAAATGTGCCTATGAGAGAAGTTCTGCTTTTATCTATTGAAGAAAAAAATTACTTGGTTTTTGTGAAAGCCACATGTTAAAATAGCAGTAGTCACACACCAGGGAAGAAAATCTCAGTGTAGATTGCAGACTGATTTTCAAAAACATGTGGTTATGATTCTTTCTGATTCAATTACAATTTTCCGGAAATGGGGAAAAAAAATTTAAACTAGAAGCTTTATGGATTCAGCTAGTTTCATAAGTTGAGTGTTGAGGAAAATATTAAATATTAAGAAACCAGTAAAGGTTCTTGAGACAATAAGATTTCACAATGAAAGTCTCCCAGGTGCAAACAGATTGTAAACTGGTGGAGAGACTTGCTAGCACCTTTATTAAAATTAATATTGTTACATTGGTTTGGTGATATAGTAGTAGTCCAGGGACTAGGTGATACCAGTTGGTATAAGATGGCTTTATGCTAATGTTATGTTAATGTTAATATTGATACACCAACAATTGTACTGGCAGTAGATCACACAAATGTGATCATACATAAAACTAAACATAGGTGTAGTATGGAGATATTACAATCCTCCTACTCCAGTGAAATACCAAAACTAGTGAATATCTAGATGTAGATTTTCAGACCTTGGCAGCTTAGATATATGGTTAGGACATTAAGTAAATAAATGCTACTTAGTGGTTTAACTGGTTAAAATATTAATTCCAGAATGACTGACGCAGTCTTTGAATGCTTGCTCTTCTGTCTATGCACAGTCTAGAGTTTAAAGAGCTGTAAGACCTGGTTTGAATTAAATAACCAGATCTTCCACTAAAATAGTTCTGGCCCTAAGTTATTCCATCCTATTTAGTTCTGGGAATTAATTTGGGACAGTAGTGAACTGGGGAAAACCATTGGATACTGGGTCTCCTATAGAGTTCACAGAATCATAAAACAGCAGTATCACAGACTGGTTGAAGTTGGACGATGCAACATCTGGTCCCATGCTCCAGCTCACCCAGGGTGACCTACAGCTCATTGCCCAGGACCATGTCCAGAAAACTTCTGATTATTTTCAAGGATGGAGACTCCACAACCCCTCTGGGCAACCTGTGCCAGTGTTTGGCCACCCCCACACCTCTGCCAACCTGCTCTCCAGCTGGGTGGGCCCCTGCTTATACTGGTATGGGGGGTTGATCCTCATCAGGTGCAGGACTCTGCACTTCTCTTTGCCAAACTTTACACGGTTCCTGTCAGCTCATTTCTGCAGCCTGTCAAGGTCCCTCTGGCTAGCAGCCCAACCCTCTGGCCTATCAGCCGCTCCTCCCAAATTTGTGTCATTGCTGAGCTCTCTGCCCTATCATTCAGATCGTTAATGAAGATGTTAAACCGGACTGGACTCAGTACAGACCCCCGGGGCTCACCTCTAGCTACCAGCCTCCAACTATACTTTGCACCACTGATCCCACACTCAAGGTCTCTCCATTCACCCTGTTTTTAATCCACCCCATTGTCTGCCCATCCATCCCCTACAGCAGGAGCCTAAGGCTGTTCTGGGAGGCGGCGTCAAAGGCCTTATTGACAGCTCATTAGAAACTCGTCCCACACTGCTCTAACCTCATCTTCCAGGTGCACCACTTCAACTGTAGTATGTTATCAGGTTAGTCAAGCACTTTCATGTAGTGAGCCATCCTGACTCCTCCTGAGAAATTTCTTGTCCTTCATGTGTCTGTTTACAGAATTAGTTGCTTTGCTAGCTAGATCTGCAGATCCTTGAATTAGCAGAGGTCATACGTGGAAGGACCTTTATCTACATCTTACCTGGTCAAAGAAAGCAACATTTCTGTATGCAGTTGGTGTAATTTAGTTAGCTGGTACGAAATTGCACACTACAGAGGAGAGAAGAATACAAAGTGGTCGTATAGTGGCCACAATAGTCATGCCATCATAAATTAAAGAAAGGAATGACAAGGTACCAGCATAAAGTTTATCTCTCCTCTAACCTAGGTGCTCTCTGATCAGAGTGGCTTCAATTTTCTGTTACAAATGGCTTTCACTCATATGTCACTCACCCTTCTGCCTTCTCTTACCTGATACAGTGTGAGTTTCATCTCTTATTTTAGCCAGAGCTTTCCTCAGGATGAACTGGTATTCTAATGAATAGTATTACTTGATGGGAACGTGCAGTGAGATCTGTTAACTGGTAGTACCAAGTTCGAGCAGCAGCTAAATGAGTCAGCAGGAACATGTGTAAACTCAGAGGTGGTGTTTGTAGTGTACCCTATTTCCTACAAATCCCTCTCCTGAGCACAAGCTCTGTGGCTCTCCTCTGTACTATGCAGCTATTATTTCTGCATCTTCCACTGGCACTTTGCAACCTCATCTCAGTTTGTCCATTTTAATGGGATTTTTCTCAAGAAGACTGCCCTTGTCCTTCTGAAAAAAGAATCCTAAAGTTATGGCCATAATGGTCTTCTATTCCTTCCCAAAATGATACTCATTTGGCTAACTTCATTTCACTTCACAAAAGACTGTGAAAACTCTGACTCTGGATCAGAGGACATTTCAACTATTGAAGTGGTATTTTGTCAAGAAACATTACTGAGTTGTAGATAAAGATATTTGGGCTCAGTTACTTGCTCAGATCAGCTGCTGTGGATGATCATTAGTGGAGGATAGTGTATTTTTTTTTTTCCTGAGTAAACTATTGCTTAAATGCTGTGTTTATTCTCATGTTTCTCCATTGTTTCAGTTACTGTCATAGAAGCTATGTAGAAAAGCAGACACAAATAACTTTATTTGCAATACAAATAACAAATAACAAATAACTAATTTAAGTTGTATGCACAATCTTTCTGGTGTAATGAGCTGAGTAAGAGAGTCTACATCTGAAAAAAATGAACACTTTTGAACTGAGCAGTGCCCTGATCAATAATGAAAAAAGTAGGATAAAAGGTATGAGAAGAAGGGCAGGATGGAAGCTACAGATGAGGGTGCTGTAATGTAAGCATAAAAACATTGGAATTAGACTGTGAAAGAACAAGACAAAGAGCAGAAAGAATCTCCATATTTATATTTAAAGCCTAACAAACACATAAATGTATTAATTAATTTCTCAGTTTCTGTAGCTTTGGTATTACAAAGATAAGCATTTGACTGTCATTAAAGGTTTTCTGTTAAAGTATCTTCTATTCATTGAAAGAATTTTGTCATAAACTACTGCCTGACAGATTCTATCGAGATGTTAATCATAATGTCTTACAATGACTTAGCAATGTAAGATTTTTGGGACTTTGCTCTATAGGGCTTTGAGAGGATTGCTTTTTCTCTTGGGCAATCTGTCCTCAGGAGAACTCATCCAGTAACTTTACATGTTGTCCTGTGGAGTATAGTGTATCTGCTGTACAGGCAGCATTTCTTAGACAAGATGAATAGGCAGCATCAATTTTTTCAGCTCAGTGTTATGTTAAGTATTCCTTCAAATGAGGGAATTCTACCTGCTCCCAGTGATTCTGTCAATCTTCTGGGCTATTTGAGGTCAGATCTGCCAATTGCTGCATGAAGAAAAGTCTTTTGATTCAAGGCAAGAATAAAGGATAGGTTAGTAGCTCACTCAGGCCAGATATCTAAATGGTTGTCTAGTATCTATAACAGAGACTGAAACTTGTACCAGTGAAAACTTACATTGCTTATGCAGTAGAAGTGTCTGGAAAAGGAAGGCTGGTTTTGTTTCTTTCTCCTTGACAAAATTTAGGAAAAAAGTCAATACTCCTCCAAAATTTTTATTAAAAATAAAGAGCACAGCAAGTTCAGAAACTTCAATTTATTTTTTTTCAGTATTATAGATATGGCATTAAAGTCAGTGAAAAATAAAATTTTGTAATTCACCTTTCCCCTTCACTGCTCAAATTGATTTAATCAATTTTCAGACATTATCTGACCTGAGAGTGAGGTTACTACAATTTACATGAGCTTAAAAAAAAGGGCTGTCACATTTACCATGGACTTAAGGAGAGCAGCAATTCCTTAGTACATAATACATTAATCTTACTTGAACCTTATGTTCCCTAGCCTTTCAGTAAACAGAAGAATATCTTGTGTTCATGTCTTGAATACTTGTACTGAAGAAAATGGTAATTAAGGGAAAAGCTAAAGCTTTTTTGAACTAAAATTATTACTTTCGGGCACTCTATAGAGTATCTTAATTCTTCAGCCTTTCTTAAGGATTACAACACATTTGACCTTACTAAAAATCATAATTTTTAGGGCATGTTCACTTGAATAATGCTGTTTGGTGTTTGAAAGTATGAGGATGTAAAACAGCAGGAGGAAGTATGAAGTTTCCTTCTGTTTATTGTGATTTATGAGTAAAGATTAAAAGCAGTCCAAGATAAACCTGCCACTGCAAGTAGAAATTCAGCTTGTGCGTGGCTACTGAAGCACTTGTGTCGGGAAAGACATAGGCAAATGTAAAGGAGAATGGTCTTATATTTTCCTCCTGCTGTCTGGTGTAGCATGTGCTGTCTGTTGCATTTTGGAGGACCCCAATGTGTTGAAAGTCAGTAGAATCTTGTCGATAGGCCCTCATGTGATAAATGCTTTCTGATTGTAGAGAGGTGAAGTAGTACTACAGCCAATGGTAGGGTTTCTGCTGTAGTGCCTAAAACACAGTCCTGGATCCAGCCAGGACAGGGTTAATTTTTGCAGTAGCCAGGAGGGGCCTGGCTAGGAGGTGATTCTATACCCCTCATGTCATTTTCTTGGAAGGGTGAGAGGGTACTCACTCTGGGTTGGGTTGTGAGGCAGGGCGGGGTCGGGGTATTGCGGGGCATTTTCTGTGGGGTGTGGGCAATAACATCTGAATCAGTCACCTTTTTTTCCTGTACTGCTCTGTCATTAGTATTGTTCCTTTTCTTATTTAATTGTTGCTTCCAGTTCTTATCTCAGTCTGTGCTCTTTCCCTTTTGTGCCTCCAACTGTCCTCTCCAGCCTGCCACAAGGGGAAGGAGGACTGGGGAGTGAGCAAGTGGCAGCATGGAGAGTCTCGGTGGCAGCACTAAACTGGAGAGTATCACTCCTAAACCATGACACATAGTATTTTTACCTAGGTTTAAAAACAGCTTGATAAAGAGTCCTGTACTTAGGGGACTGCTTATTAGTTAATGATATGATAGAAATATAGATAAATCATCCCATGGATGCAGCTGTTGAAAAACTCAATACTCGTAACAGAAATGAAAATTGTAAAAGACATTCTGTATATTGCATGCTTACTTACATGCTGGTAAACATGACAAAAAGTGGAAAATCCATAAATTTAAAAAAAATTCAGCTGAAACTTGGCTTCTGTCTTGATGTTTGTTCATCTCTTTTTGCCTTCAAATCAAGTCTAACAGTATATTCAGATGCACATATTTCAAGATGTATTGGAAAAAAATATTAGATTAAAATGATGAAGTTTGGATTTTTATAACACTTTCTAGTTCAGAACAATAACAGGACTAACCCACTAGCTTTTTATTCATTTCAGTTTGGTCTTATAATTTTTCTGCAAGTAAATAATATAATTTCCTTTACTAGATGTGGCTTGCCCATGGGTGCTCACAGCCCAGAAAGTCAATCTCATCCTGGGCTGCATCAAAAGCAGCATGGCCAGCAGGTCAAAGTGGGGTTTCTCCCTCTCTGCTTTGCATGTGAGAGCCCATCTGGAGTACTGTGTCCTGCTCTAGGGTCCTCAGGACAGGGACCTGTTGGAGCAGGAGGCTACCCAGATGGCCAGAAGGTTGGAGCACCTCTCCTGTTAAGACAGGCTGAGCCATTCAGGTTGTTCAGTTGCAGAGGAGAAGGCTCTGGGCTCTGGAGAGACCTCATTGTTGCCTTTCAGTACTTAAAGAGTGCCTGCAACAAAGACTGGGACAGACTTTTTAGCATGGCCTGCAGGGATAGGACAAGGACTAGTGGCTCTAAACTGAAAGATTCAGGCTACATAGAAGGAAGAAATTTTTTATGACGGGGGTGGTGAAACACTGGAACAGGTTACCCAGAGAGATGATTGATGCCCAGTCTCTGGAAATATTCAAAGACAGGTTGGATGAGTCTTTGAGCAACCTGGTCTAGTTGAAGATGTCCCTGCTCATTGCAGGGGGATTGGAGTAGATGACCTTTAAAGGTCCCTTCAAACCCATACTACTTTAGGATTCTACTGAAGTTTAATTTTTATATATGTGGTAATAGAAGACAAAAAGAGGCACTACTGTGAGTAGTTTAGTAATATTTGATTCATATGGAATTCTTACTGCTCCCAAAGTTTAATTTCTGCGCAGATATTTTTAGGAATATATGCAAAATCTTTTTCCCATGTTGGAAGGGATCTGACTATATAAATCACTTACTTTGTGCAAAGAAAAGAATCCTATTTTGATATGACTTTGTACTATATATTATACAATAGAATCATGCTTAATCTATGTATGTGACATTCTGGGATGTTTATACTTAGGAAGGGATTTGTGTCTGGTTTCTACCTTTCTTTTTTCTTGAAGTAAAAGTTGTCTTAAGTACCCAAAAGGTTAGAGTTGTGAGTTGGGCTTCAAATACAGCTTTAGCCAGTTGTTTTGTTCCCTTCCTTTTAATTTCTCCACTGTGGAAAATAATGTTAAACTAATCTCCTTGTGAACTTCCTTTTGCACACTATCCTCTCTCATTATGCCTGGCACTACAAAACACAAATGCATGACTGAAAAAAACAGCTGTCTTACCACCTTCCAACTGCATTTCAAAACATCAAAGCTATTTTCCATGTACTACATTTTGTAGTATAAGGACACTAATTAGACTACAATTCTTCCTGCTGCTACCATCATGTACACCACCTCTCAAATGCGATAGTGAAGGTATGAGAGTTAACGTGTTAATTAACTGAACAAGCTGTAGGGACAAAAATCAAAAGTCATGCTAAAGCAACACTGAATGATAGCAGTATCTCAGAGCCATTTGCAGGAAAAATTTAGAGTGATATAAACTAAAATGCATATTGCTCTAAAGTCTAAAGGAAAATAAATCACATCTCTGGATTTCTGAGCAAATTTACTTTCTTATGGGCAGGAATGAGTGCATTCAGTAACAAAGCATGTCATATCTTTTGTTTTCTGTTGCCTAACCCAGGCATGGGTGATTGGTGAAAATGGTGTTTTCTTAATGGACAGAGTACTGTATAACTATTGAAACGTGAGAATTGTTGCCTCTTTCTTTCCCAGATATCACCTTGCTCAGTTCCTTACCATGTTTTTTCTGACTAGCACTACTAATGTAAAAAGAGCTATTCTGTCATGAAGCAAGTTTCATAATGTATTCTCCATAACAGTATATGGAGAAAGAGGTAAGTGACAAGTTATGTCGAGAGCATTCTTAAAGACAAAAGTTTTTACTTGCTTCTCCATTTTCTGACAAAGCTCTGGGTTCATAATACATTCACTGAGATGCTTCCACAGCCCTATCAAATTAGAGAATCATGGAATCATAGAATGATTTGGTTTGGAAGGAACCTTAAAGATCATCTTGTCGCAGCCCTCCTGCATGGGCGGACACATCTTCCCCTAGACCAGGTTACCCACAGCCCCATCCAGCCTGGTCTTGAACACCTCTAGGGATTGGGAGTCCACAACCTCTCTGGGCAACCTGTTCCAGTGCCTCACTACCCTTATAGTAAAGAATTTCTTCCTAATATCTACCCTCCTTCAGCTTAAGGCTTGTCCTTTCGCTACGTGTCCATGGGAAAATTTCCTCTCCAGCCTTTTTGTAGTTGCCCTTTAGGTACTGGATGGTGCTATAAGGTCTCCCTGGAGCCTTCTCCAGGATGAACAACTCCAACTCTCACATTCTGTCTACATAGCAGAGGTTCTCCAGCCTATGATCAACTTAGTTGCCTCCTCTGGACCTGTTCCAACAGGTTCATGCCTTTTCTCTGCTGGGGACCCCAGAGCTGGATGCAGAGCTCCAGGTGGAGTCTCACCAGAGCAGAGTGGAGGGGCAGAATGTCCTCCCTTGCCCTGCTGCCCACACTGCTTGGGATGCAGCCTGGGATATAAGTGGATTTCTAGGCTGTGCACACACACTGCTGAATTGTGTTGAGCTTCGGAAAAGACTTCATCTGTTGTCATTCTGGACACTTTATGTCAATAGGGAGTGTTTCTCTTAAAGGTATTTCTAACTTTTTGGTTAAAAATCTCACCTAGAAAATATGAGATGACCAAATTTCTAGGACATAAAAACAACATATCTGAGTTTCTGAAATTATGTACAAGAGATGTAATCTACCATGAAACTCTTCTCTTACCAAGCTGCCGGAGGCTCTGTTCTCCAACATAAGACTGGCAAAACTTTGAAGCTTTTCAGGGGGTGCAGTAATATTTACTTTCATTGGAAATTACCCTCGCATATTTTGTTAATTCTCTCAAGTTTATTTTCAGTTTTAAGCAAGAGTTACTTGACATATGTGTGTTTGTTTGTTTGGGGTTTTTTTTTGTATGTGGGCATCACTAGTGAACTCGAATACCCTAATGCTTATTTAATTTACTGCTGTAATCAGGAATAGTTCCACTGTAATTCCATGCTATTCCAGTTGTATTAATTAAAATCTTACCAGGGTGGAATGTAAGGGGCGGGAAGCAAGCCAGTCTGCCAGAGCTTGAAAAAAAGTACTTTCCTACCCTATGACTTGGAGCAGCCTTCATAGCTATTTGCCCGAGCCCTTAGGGTTTAATTATGTCCCTCATGCCCTTCCTAACAGCAACTGCCCTTACTATGCCTTGCTGGAAGCAGTACAGGTCAAGAAGAGAAAGTCCCTATCGTACAAGGATGTTTTCAGAGTTTCAGCCTACTATTGGTATTCATTAAATTATTTCTTCTTCATCTTCTTTTTCTTCATGTACAGTAGACTTCAACCAGGGAGAACTGGTTCTGGGTTTTTTTTAAGGCTTTGGTAATCCCTTACACAATTTATCATACAACAGAACAACTGCTTCCATATATTACTAGTAGCCCATTTCTGTGCAATTTTTTATCTGTATGAGCAGATGTCAAAACATTCCCATGGGGATCTCTTAATTTCAATTAATTTATCATATTAAAATGGAGGTTGAAAGGAAAAAAATTCTAAAATTCATAGTGTGAAACTCAGTTCTTGGCATTTCTTTATTTAACCCATGCTACTGGAAAATAGTTTGGTATTTTAAAAATAAAAAAATGCTTTCAGTATCTGTCAATAAATTTCAGTGACTCTTTGAAGGCAATTTTAAAGCTGGAGCAGTTGCAATATATTGCAACTTAATTTTAATACCTTTACATAGCAAGTGAAGCTGTTTTATGATTCTTTTACTGTCCTGTTTTATATCCTCTACTATACTTCAAGGTGTTTCTAATGTGTACTTTGCTCTCATTTTGAAATATTATTTTTGACTGTTCCCATTTTTCTTTCAGTGCTGTTCAGTTCCATAAGGGCCAAATGCTACCACACTTGCACTGCAGTGGGACTGCTCCTTCAAAAAAGAGCTATTTGGCATAATTTTGATAAACTGTGCCTGACTGTTTAAGCTTCATTATGTTCTAAGTGCTTATAGAGGTAATAGTTGCTTACTCACACGCTACTTTGACTTGGGGCTATCTTATTATGTTATGACCTATCAGCTGGGAACATTGACCTGTATGTTGGTTACATTTTTAATTGCTAACATATTTTGTTAATTGTTCACCTACAGGGAACAACTACCTAAAATCTCCTCATTAATGAGCTCATTACAATGCTGTACACTTTGTATATGGTGACCATTACATGTGTGACAAATAAAGAAAGCTTTCTTGAGCTGGTTTAAACCAAACTCAAACCAGTCCTTCCATATGAAGGACTTTTGTGCTTTGCTTAGGAAAAATATGCCCAAGATTAAGTATAAATTATATTAATAGTTATGCTCATGTAGTATATTTTAAGGCAGTACCAAGATCCAATACCAAAAGTGGCTTTTACCTCTTGCTGTACAATATATATATATCTCTGAGTTTCTTCATATATAAAATAACTCCAAGTTTTTTTCAATAAATCTCACAATTTTTTCTAGATTGGGTAAAAGCATAAGGTACTGATTAATAAAATAATCTCATGTTTGTCTAAGGATTATTGACAGAAGAACCCTTAAAATAGTTTTTCTTAAGAGATTTTTGCCCATTGTATATAAGCATCTCAAAATGGCAACATCAATTCACAACACTTGTTTTGCTGTTGCAAGGTCCACAAAACAGAATCCAAAGGACTATAAAATACGCTATCAGTTCCCTGACCAGGGAAAAAAAGAACTGAACACACTTTGTTGATAAAGATTAGAAAGGCAAATATAGGTAATAATGATCAGCTTCAGTTCTGACGAGTCTGCCCAAACACTTCCTGGACAGACTAGAAATGCAGTTCCCTAATGCTTAGAATCCTTGCCTCAAACTGAATCACTCTTAGAACACAATGGAAAATTCTTTTCTTTGATTTAAGCCTAAATTCATCTGCAAATAAGACAAGGTAAAACAGTTTCCGTGTGGATAAGGAAAAGATGAGATAAAAGTATGAAACTATAAGAAGATTATTTTCCAGTCACAGGAAGTCACTAGAGTTTAGGTTTTGGACTGGTTTTATGCAGGGCTTTGGTTTTGCTCTTTTTTTGGTTTACCACTGCACAAAGAGGTGGGCCTTCCTACTGAAGGTTTCTGATGACACATTTCTGCAAGCATTATCAGTATTCATGTAGATCTGACTATTGTACAAGGAAAAATATAGAATCTTGAGGACTCGGGGAAGGGATGTAGTACAGTAATAACAAGGGCAGTTTCACTCAGAGGCCATGACACTGATTGACATGAGAGTTGGAAGGGGAAGATCTGTACAAAGTGAATACAGGGTGACTGTGAGTCACCAGTGTGATAATGAATCCAGGATGTAGCTGAACTATGGATTGTGATAGGAAATTATTAATGCTGTTGGACCCGCTTCTACAATGACTCATGCAGAATGCAGTCTATATTTCTGATGGCTCTGAATCCACAAAGGTGAACTCAGACTGAAATAGAGCTGAAGACTGAAAAGAAGGAGTTTACTTTAAAATCCAGAGACAAGCAATGAAAAGACAGTACGTTTTTCTCTCTACTTATATAATAGGAAACGAAGGAATTGATATTGGGGCAAACCATCCATTTAAGAAAATTGATATCACTCTCACAAAGGAAAGTGGACATAAAACAGCTGTGAACAAGTTCAGGGTAGAAATCAGAATGAAGTCTCTAACCATTATGAGGGCTGGTGGTGTACCTTCACATAGACTTAGCTGGAGCAATAATCCTCTGAAATGAGGATCATTAAATATGATGATGTGACAATGAAGGTCTGGGTACACAGCCAAATAGCCCTTCTAGTATTTATAGTTCTTGATGAGAATTCCCAGATAGTCTGTGCAGGCTACATAAGCAGCTTTAATTAGTTGAAAGATGTGCCTATGGCTATGCAGGCAAGAAATGTTGTGTTTGCTAAAGTAGGAGACTCAAGAAGTCAAGTCATGAAAGAGATCTTAACAAAGAGATCCAGTACAACTGAGGTAAATGCACTGAAGGATGTAAAACTGGTGTATCTGTGAGAATAATAAAAATTACAAGGATAGAGCTGAAAATGAAAGACCTGAGAGTATAAGGAAATCAAGTATAGCATGTGTAGGAAGTTTATTGGGGAGCTAGTAGGTGGGCATGACTGTTGAGAAGTAAAGGGGGCCATAATAAAAGATAAGAGAATTATAAACAACCAAAACTTCATTAAACAGGAAATTTTATCAAAAGTCTTCTCTTAGTAAGTAGAGATTAGGCTTATCAGCAAAACTTCTGGAGAAATTTGAGATTAAAGTGGTAGTAATATAAATAAATTTGCCTAATAAACAAAAGACAAAGTAACTGTAGAGTTGAAGAAAACTACTCATAATAAACCCCCGCATGATTAAAAAAGCAAACACTGATGGTCATTATTGTTAGGCAATTTTCTAAACCATTGCAATGGGGAAGTTTGCCTAGGATTTGGTCTGTCAATTTTAAAAGAAATATTCAGTGTTAGTTTGGACTAGGTGATGCACACATTGGGACTGACATATACTGCCCTCAGTATCATGAAAGGACCACAGCACATGCCAGGGGAAGCCAATTAAGATCAGTGATTATATGAGACTCTTGGTAAGCCATGAGTGAGAAGTAATTTTAAAACAGTGACTGCTCAGATGCTTTTTAGATGTCAGGGCTCCTACTTGTACAGTTTAATGGGAAAAAAAATCTCCAAAGAATCTAATCTAATCTAATCTAATCTAATCTAATCTAATCTAATCTAATCTAATATAATATAATATAACCTACATTAGTCTTTTAAAGGAGTTTGCAGATTAAAAAAAAACAAACGGGGAAAATAATAGAAAATACACAGTTGTCTCTCTCTCAGCATCTACACACAGTTCCTACACCATGAATGTTGCAATCTCTTGCAGGGGCTTGTGTAGGCCATATGCATTTCTACAGCACTGCTGCTTCAGTCTTGGTATGGCAGGTACAGCTGGTTAGTCTGAGCTGTGACCCACTACCTGGCTGTAACTAAAGTGTGGGGCTAAGGAGCAAGAGAATGGCCAGGGATCCGTGCCTTTTAGGCATGGGAGAGGCAAAATGATTCTTTCTTGAAAATGTGTGCTCTGTATTATATTTTAGAGGGTTTAGCCATGTCTTAGTCAGGTAGACCAACATAATAGAAATGGGTCAGGGCTTTCCAGCGTCTTTTGAACTATATTACTCACCAGCTACTGTTGATAAAATTTAGGTCACAAACTGGTATTCAACTATACTCTGAGCTTTTATACAGGCAAGATAAAGCAGATTTTTTTTCCAGGTATGCTATTGGAATTTTTTTTCAGTTTGTTTGTGGTTTTATGCTCTGTTTTTGTTGGGGTTTTTTGTTGTAAGTAATAGCATGTATCTGCAGAAGGCACCACTGAAAAAATTGCAAAAAAGGTAGAACTAAACAGTTTTTCAATTGAATTCTTTTATAATGCTAAGGAGAACATGAACAGGTAAATAAGGTAAGATACAAAAATTTCATGCTTGCCAGTCAGTGTGCAACTACTGGAAAATGTTTAGAGGAAAGAGTTCCCTTTGGGCAGAATATTCTTCTGTATAATTTATTATGCCTTCTCTTAAGAAGTCTCTTTGTTGTGCTGCCTGATTTTGTGGTGCCTTGGAGATACTATTATTTGCATCTCTGAAAAGTAAAGAAGCACAAAGAAGCTTGTAGTGTTTTGCTCTCAGTTTTGTCAATGGCAAGGGTTCTCATTAGCTACAGAGAATGAAGTCTTGGAGCTCCAAATAGAAACACCCATGGCTTGATGAAGTATGGTAACTTCAACTTTGTAAGTGAAAATAAAAAGTCAAACCTGGAAAACTGACTAATAAGATAATGTCAGTGCATATTTGAACCACCAGTAAAAATGCATATGGAAGACCTCACACCTGCCACTAACCCTGATGGGAGGAGCTTAGCAATGTTTGCAGATTCGTATCTGTGCTTTCACGAAAACTATGGAAATTATAAGGCTGACTGTCTTTTAATTCTCTAAATTATTTTATGAGTTCTTGGAAAAAAATCCAGCAGAGATTTATTATCTTTATTATAGGTCAATTCTTCATTTCTCTGGGTGACTTGTTGTGTACTGTGCACGTGCAGTAGGTTTTGTGATTGACTGAAACAGTGATACTAGCTGGAAAAATAATTTCACTGTTTTCAGAGACTTGATTTTACTCTATCAAAGTTAATGGAAATGTAATTATTCATTTGAAATAGTGTTGAAATGACTGCTTAAATCCTGAAATTTAGCAGTCTTTTAAATGGGTAGTCTCAGATTTTTGTTTTTGTTGTGCTGTATTTTCAAAAGGTGGTAAATGTATCTTGAATTGCTCATTTCAGGTGGAAATAATGCAAAAAAATCTGGCTCTAAGGTATTAAAATGTTTCCTTTGATAAGAAAAAAATCAGTATTGATTAAAAATAGGTTTTGTTTGAGATAATTTTTTTTTAAAAGTGAAAATGTCAGAAAGTTTTTTCGGTGTTCACAAATATTGCAACTTGAAAATGAATTGTACAGTATCTCTTCTTTATCATTTTTTAATTAATTTTTTCTTTCTTTTAACCAGTCCTTCTGTCTTCATTTCTTTGAGTAACTGAGGGGAAGTTTATTCTGTTGAGTCATATCTTCCAAAGCAGTCACAAATGGCCTTAGAAAGTAACAGATAATTCACTGAATGCTGTAAATTCCACTGAAGGATTTAATCTAAGTTATCACATTTTTAAGAGTCCATAAATCCCAATTTTCTTCTTAAAGTATGTTTCATTCTTTGAGTGAAAGGAAAGTGGTTCCAGCCACCACATCATAGATTGCTTATTTGTTTTGTCTTTCTCATTAGATAGGTTAAACGCCACAGTCCCTTTTCCTGGATCTCAAAGGAAACATCTGAAAAAAAATCACAGGATGTTTACACTGTGCAACTGTTTCTTACTTCTGTAGAAAGATTCTAATTCAGTGATGCTCAGCTTGAATAAAACACAATTTATCCAGTAGTCAGTCCAACCCACTTCCAAACCAGGTCTAACATGTACTGCAAGGGAGGCATATGTTTAACTTATTCTTTAATACTGTCTCTAGACTTAGGTAGACGAAATCCAAATGTTAAATGTTAAAATGTTAAATGTTGAAATTTATAGATCACAAAATTGCCCTGTGCCCATTTTTTACCATGAACTGTCTACAGGGGCTCTTCCTTTACCCTTTCCCTCTCCTTGTTGAAATATATTAATATACTTTTCCTTATTAACAGCAGTGAAAGTTGACAATTTTATCTCTGGGTCTGTCACAGAGTAATTTATCTGAGCAGCACGGCATGCTATCTTTCCTGACAGTTGAATTTTCCTTCACATCAGAATCAAACCAAACTCCTTGCCCATTAGGAGTTTACAAACTTTTCTGGATTGTATTTTGTTCCTCAGTCAGGTGAAACACCTAGTCATGCTAGACATTTAGGTGTAATTAAAGCTTCCAATTCTACTTTGTCATGGGGACACAATTCATTTTGTGGGACAGGTTTTTGATATGTTTTAGACATGTAAAGAAAAACTTTATGAAATGAAAGTGCTACCATTATGTGAGTTTGTAATACAGTCAGAATGTATTGGGGACATTACTTCAGAATAATGAATTTTAAAAATAAATATTAAGGAGTGAATTTGGAATTAATCTATCTCTACCAATTTCCACTAATGTAATAACTATTCATAATGTACAGTCTTGATTAAATAGATTTTATACATACAGTTAGAAAGAAACATTAATCAGTGTAGGTACAAATATGAGCACAAACATTAATCTAAGTTCAATTGCATCTCAGTCCAAAGCTATTTTATTGAAGTTCATCAGTTGTGTTATTTTCCTTTTACTTATCTCTATGCTTATAGACATATTTCTGTTAATCATATAGCATGCTATCTGCCTGAAGAGTTAGCTAGGCAGTTATCTTAAAACAAAAACAGTCTGGTTTTCAGATTTTGCTTGGGCCAAATACAAAAATGAAAAGAGGCTTCTCTAGGGCCCATTCATGCAATAACTTTCCTGTCCATGGCCTGCATACTTAAACTAACAGAGTAGAAGAATTTATTGCTGATAGTATTAAAATCTGGTACAGATAATCAGTGGGTTGGAGTTAAAGGGGACAGAGACAGATAAGATAGAGCTGATTCACTGGGAAAATGTGACCTTTAGGAGGAGACAATGTTATAACCAAAATCAGATTGACTTCCCAGCATTTAAAACTGGTTTTAGTTGTAAAGGGGAGAATTCTACAGAATATGAAATTTTAGCTGGACATTGTTTTTTTTCCAAATGCCCTGTTCTGAGAAGTTTTCACAGGTTCATTTTAAATTTTTAACTTTAACTTCTTGTAGTAATGGCTTTTCTGATAACATAAGAGTAGGAAAAACAGACTTTGGTTAGTAAGACTAGATCAGCAACATTCATTTTCAGGGATAAGGAGATAATCCCTTCTCTGTGAGGTGATAAATTAGTTGATAATTCACCGACTGGAAATTCAAGGAATCAAGAATGATTAGTAGGAAAGACTTTTGAGAAGCTAAATGCCACAATTTGTACACATGGAATAGTAGCTAGTTTCTTTTTCTTCATTTAATTTCCTCTCTCTTCTTTTTTAATGCAAGCCCAAGGGATTTTATAACAAAGAGAGGAAACTAACTGAGAAAAACCAGAATGTTTGTTTCTGTGAAGTGTTATTCATCTCTTGATTACATAACACAGGTGACATAGAAAACCGGCATGGTTTAGTCAGCTTCACTGAATGCAGTTTGTTTTCATGTCCGATTGCTTTTGTATTAATCTCACCTTTTAGCTGTGTTCTAACACGTTTTTAAGTCTTGTCTGCAAACACGAACATCTACGTTCATGATCATTATTGGCATAGGGAGGCTGTGATCACTTTTCCTTTCATGTTTTCTATTCTGATGAGACCATGAAGGTTCTATAGCTTAAGGAACCACATTATTGTGGGGCTGCAGTAATGATGGATGGTGTTTCTAACATTGCCTGTGTAGATGCAGCCAAGGCAAATGCCGACAGTTCAGGAGTGGGGCCCTCAAAACACTCTAAAACGTAACTAGTAAATCTTTGACTAGGACAAATACTTGGACGGGAAGAAAAACAATGGTCTTTCAGTGAAGTGCCCTGGTCTAAGATCTCTGCATGGTCATAGGAAATATTATTTCACTATGGCTTAAGAATCTGCAATTCATAATGATGGGTTCTTGTCCAAGCTAGTTTTGAGCTAAATTGCATTAGCATTTTAACAGCTTCAACATAGCTGATGTTCAAACCAGGAGAAATTTAGTGGCTTCTACTAAAATTTTCTTCCTTAAGTGAAACTCACATTTTCAACACAAAGTTATGTAAGTAAAGCCACATTCATTGGGTCAGTTTCACAAAGTATGAGGGTTCAGGCCATCTGGGACACATAGTTACTTAAAAAACACTGAAGAACAAGCTCCCAGAAATTCCAAGAAAGTCAATTAAACCACCCGTGCTTACTTATTATCAAACACTTCTGCCTCTTCCTCCTGTTTTATGTTCTATCTTTCTTTGTAGACTTGACTTCTCTCTGTTCTTCTCTCTGCTTTTTTATTTTCTTCTATCTGATACCAAACAAATTCACTAGAAATATACATTGCCACATGTATTTGCAATCTTAGTTGAATTTCTGTCACCTTGAACAGTCTGTTTTTTCTTTCTGGTCGTGCTATCTCTGTGTCTCTTTAGATTTGCTCATGGCAACCAATAATTTCCCCTTCTTCTAATTATTGGCTAGTTTAATAGTTTGACCACACCATACCATTATATGTTTTGCTATGACAGATACCATATACTGTTTGTTTTTATTAACAGATTTTACAGACTATTGTAACATACAAATTTTATGACTTCTTATACAAAAGAAAGCAGCCTGTTGCAGAACCATTCCCCACAAATACATATTTGAAGGGAATTTTGAAGGAAAGTCTCAATGGGGATGTCCCATGATAAAAGTTTCATTACGTTCCTGCTGCAGGCTACATTATCAGAATATTCTTTATAAATTTAAAAAAGTTGTCTTGAAACTAGTTCTTCTTTCAGCATACTTATCATATCTTCCAATAAGCATGTTAGTCAACTGATCATTTCTAAAGACAATTATTAGGAGTCTGAATGTGTATTTTTAGATACAGAAACAAACCATAATGTCATACATTTCCAGGACTGCTTTTCAGTCTTGCACTTACTTCTTTGCAGAGTTTTTTCCCTAAACAGATCTTGTTAAGAGAAGATAATCCAATTAAGGATATAAATGTAATGGAATATTGGCTTCATATAAGTTAAAATATGCTGGATAAAATCTGAAGATTGACTTTTTTTTATTATTCTATAAGTGTCTGTATCCCATTCCACGCACGCTTTTGGGTCTAATCACAATGAAAGAAAAAGTTTGTGTGAAGTCAACAACAGTTTTGCTCGAATTGTCCATTTCATTCCTAACTCACTGTTTTCTTGCTTCCTTGCAGTTTTTCACTTGTCCAACAAAGTCACTCGGGTGGTTCCAGAAAGTGCTCTGCTGATTGTCCTCGGTCTTTTCCTCGGTGGCATTGTATGGGCAGCAGATCACATTGCCTCCTTCTCCCTGACACCAACTGTATTTTTCTTCTATTTGCTGCCCCCCATTGTTTTGGATGCTGGATATTTTATGCCAAACAGATTGTTCTTTGGAAATCTTGGCTCCATCCTTTTGTATGCTGTCATTGGGACAGTCTGGAACGCTGCCACAACCGGTTTATCTCTCTATGGTGTCTATTTGACAGGAATAATGGGTAAGTTTGATCTATGAAGGCACAATTATAAATGTCACTGTATATACTGTTAGATGGATGGTAAGTTACAATTCAACAGCTCTTTCTGGCAGAAAAATTCTATTTTAATGGGAGCAGTTTGTAATATCTTTATCAAATTTAAGAATGACCTGAAAAGTCTTCCCTGAGGAAAGCACAGTAGCTGCTTGAATCCAGGTCTCTTACATTGTCCTGCTCTAAATGTGTGCATACACTCTCAGGAAAAAGCTCAGGATTCTTTCTGCTAATGGACATTTGGACAAAAATACGCACTGAAGGGTTTGTTTCTTTCTACTATGATAGAAACCTTAGAAGTTACTCTGAAATGGAAGTGTGTTCCTGAAGTCAGCTTTAGTATTATGTGTTATATTTAGTGTATAATATATTAATAATTAAGTGTTGTTTTATAATAAGTGTTACTCAATATTAAGTGGTCACTGAGCGGGTATATGCACATGACCCAGTGTTGTGGTTTGAAA
>VZTZ01025952.1:1054762-1289516 GCA_013400955.1 Drymodes brunneopygia | reverse complement strand
ATATATATGTATATGTATGCATACCTACAACTTATTTTCATATCACTTCTGCTTCCAAGTTGTATGAAAAAAGACGAATACAGTGGCTACTCCAACTTAAGGGGGTGATCTTCCCTTTTTTAGTTTTAGTTCTATTCTTCATCACTTAGGTGATAGCTTTCTTATAAAGAACCTATTTCAGTCACAGCTTAAAAGACAAGTTTCGGACCAGGTTAAAAGACAAAACTTGAACAGGCCACATAGCAAAGTTCAGAAAAAGAGTATTTTCAAATGTTTCTGGTAATTCTAGCAAAGTTTATTTCCCAGAACATTCTTATATATCAGTATTACTTGCAGGTAGTTTCCAGAGCATCCAGGATGGGCAATCAGGAGCACATGGACAACACACTACCATCACAGGTTCAGTGTGCCCTTTCCTATTTCCTTCCTGCTGAAGAGGCTGTTGTCATGGAGGGAAAAAACTGCCCACTCTGGCCACAGCTATTGATTGCCAATCAGACCATGGCCACCTCCTTTCTCTCTCTACTATGGAGCAGCATGGAAATATTTAGATTGATGTAAAGATAGATGCTGTGGATCCTGAAGTGGGTATTGGGCAGAAGCTGACGCAGACTTTAGCTCATTTCATGATGCCTTCTCTGTTTTATTTGTCCCCTAGTTTTTCCCTTTCAGTGGCATGGAGGTAACTTTCTTTTTCTAGATCTATACATGGGCTTGACATGATATCTTCACTATCATTGAACAAAGTCCATGTCCAAACAAAGAGCAGTATTTTTCCTTCCAATGCAAGCCTCTTTACTACCTTTCAAGTGTGTTTTGTGCACAAGCAGAGCACTAAAAACTTTATAGAAATAGATCTGCAGCAGGAAAGCCCTGTAAAATATTACCCCTGTGTTGCTCCTGTCCAGCTCATAACAACCCTTTTGCATTGTTGCACACCTGAAGTGCCCCCAAATACAGGACAGAATTTCAGGAAGACCTTATGGTCCCTCATGGTCACTTTCCAGACTCCCTGGTTCTTTATTTCTGAGACAGAAGGTACCTCTCCATGGCAGCCCCAGAAGTGCAAGCTGGGTTTAATCAATTAACCTCTGTGAGGTGATTTACAGTTGCTGTATTGATGGCTCTGTGTGAGTGCAAGGCAAATTCATGTCTTATTCCAGTACTCTTTCCAGGACATGATGAGGTCTAACTACATTTTCTTTTCCACTGCCAGTGAGAAGACTGAATGTGCACCACACTAAAGACACTCCCAAAGCCATTGATAAAACACTCATTCTTCAGCTGGTGAGAAAATGCTAGGAGACAACTGCATGAGCATCCTCCCTCTGCCTCCCCCACATTGCACATTCCAGTCCAAAGGGGGACCTGATGTCAAACACAGGCTTGCAAAGCCCTGCCAGAAAGCACTCAATGCTCACCTTGACAATAGATGCCTGACTGGATTTCGAGGACCCTGGGAAGGGCTCTGAGGTCCAGAGAATGAATGAACTTCTCCAGGGTAGAGTCCATGGTCCGCAGCACTGTAGCATGTGGGTTTGGCACGCACAGACCAGTGGAGAGTTCTCGAGGCAGCAACACTCTCAGCCTGGTGCATGCTGCGCTCGGGAGCTCCGCAGCAGAGGGGAGGAGCGGCACGGGGAGGTACTTCTGCTTCCTTCCCTCTGTGGCTGCTTCCTCCCATGGGTGCAGCTGGAGTGGGGTGAGGCAGCTGGTGGCCCTGTCAGCTGGCTCTGGCACCCACCACTCTGTGCCAGGCTGGGAAATGTGGCAGGTTGTTGTGGGTAGTGGGCTCCAAAGGGGAAAGGGGGGATCTGCTACAAAACTCCATTCATCAGCGATAGTTATTGACCCTGTGAAAAGAAGATACTGAATATCAGCCCTGACTGGAGTGGGAAAAAACCTCACCATGTCTGTGTGGGGTGCTGTTGGTTTGTTGAGTTTTTTTCCCTCTTGGACTACAGCAAAATAATTTGGTGTTTGTTCAGTTCAAAACCATAGATAGCCCTTGATGAAAAGAAATGAAGCACTTTGCTGTCTTAAATATTTTATGTGGATTTAAGATATACAAATGGAATACAAATTACTTCATCCTCTAAATGGACATTTAAACACAATGTTGCTATGCAAAATAGCCAACATTTTCTTATGCCACCAATGATTTGTGGGAATTCGATTTTGAGGTGCTTCAACTGGAAAGGAATTTTAAGACAGTACCAGGTGAAAATCAGACTGCACTGGTGACAAACCCCCAGCACTGATCCCAGCTCTGCCATTCTGAACATGATCAAGCACTGTTGTTTCAGCAGGAATCTTCTGAAGAACAAGGCCATAGCAAATAAGCAGCAGACTCAGATCATGAGGAAAACTGAAATGACTATGATTCCATGTTTGTTTATGCTGCTCTCCTGTCTCCCTGAGAGGTCAGGGAAAGTAGAAAGCATGACATTGTGACAAAACAATGAGCAAGATAATAAACCATATGTTTCCAAAAAGCTTGCTAGCTTCATTTCCTCTATATGTAATATTTTGCAGGAGACAATTTACTCACATATTTAAACCTTTACAATTAAAACTCTCAAATTCTTAGAGTGGGTCCACTGGCCTTTGAGGTGCCAGGCTACCTTTAGAGTCTGAAAATTTTGTTAACTTGGTCTTAACAAATACTTATCCAGAGAATATGAAATATATTTTATAAGTGGGGAGTCTCCAGGTACAGAACTCACTATTGCCAGTCCTTAATGCTGCAGGTGCTACAGGAAAGAGGAAACTGGACTTTGGATCTAGGAGTCACAGTTATTAGTAAAAGCCAAACTAGAGAACACACACAGCCACCAACTCATCAACTATTTTAATGCAATATATTACTTATTCTCCCCTTCCAAGAAAACATATTTGAAATCAAGCAAATGTAATTGATTTGAGAGAGAGAGCAGAGGAAATCACATGTATTGTAGTAATCAAAAGACCTATATTGTAAAAAGCTGGTTCTTACAAGCACAAAGCAGTGAAATGTGTGAGTGGTTTCCGTTATTTCAGTGGGACATCTTTGTATTTTTTAAGGTTTTGTGTGCAACTCTAGCAATTCAAAGCCAACTTTCTTGGTACCTGCTTCCAAGGCTGTCAGGTATTGTGCCAATGCCAGCAGCTGGGCTTTACCTGTACACATTGTTTTGATCAATGGATAAAGAGCCCCTAAGGCCATTTCTATAGTTCCTCAATTCACTTGTATTTGGCTCTTCACTTTGGTAAGACTGCCAGGAACAACACCACAAAAGAACATTTAACATGAATGGCAAACACACACACAAATTAATAAATGTTTTCAAAATTGCTTGAATCCAACAAAGCAAATTCACAGACAGACATGGATTTCACACAAGAAAAATTCAGAACAAAGCCTGGTTAATGCTGCTGAATCCAACAGTCCAACAGCATGGAGAAGGCAGCTGCAACTCTGTGCTCCCATGGCCAACAAGCAGCATGAGTTTCCAAAAGGCATAGACACACAGATATATATGCTGCACCTACACACATAAATACACTGCCAGACAGACAAATCAACCCAGCAAGCCCCAATGGCCTCATCCTGTTGCCCTTTCTGGCTGATTGATGTATTAGTGGGAAATGCAGACATATGTATTTATGCAGTGGGGACCCCTCTACCACCTGAAATTGGGCACAGTTCACCCAGCGGCCTCTGATCTTGTTGCTCCTGGGGTGTGCAAGCGGCTCTGGAGACCCAGAGCCTCTGTAATGTGCCTGGAAATACCCTGGAAATACCTCTGAGGTTCCCCTATCCACTGTTGTTCCTCTGTGCTTCTGTGTGTGTGTGCATGTGCAGAAACAAGCTTTTTATCACATAACCTGACAAAACCAACCATCCTAGCTGCAATGAAGGAGCTAGAAATGCAGTTGTCTGAAATTGCAATTTAAATCAGAAATGCTACCCACTGGTCATATGTTATCAGAAGAGTCCCCAGCTCTGCTAACACAGAAACTGGTAAATGAGAATCACTGACCTGTTCTTCGAAATGCTCTGCAGGAGCTTTTTCCAGTTTGATGTGTAAGGCCAAGTGCAGAGGAAAATAATTTGCCATCTCCAAACCATCCTTGCTCTCGGAGTGAGATATCATCAGATTGTCATCATGGATTGCTGGTAATAACGGACCCTTTGGGGGGGTTTTCGTATTGCAGACAAAACTCCTAGGAGGATCTTGACTAAGAGAAATTTCTTTTGTTTTGTCCAAGTTTCAATATTGAAGATTAGGACAAGCTGCTGAAAAAAATGTATGTATACTGTACTGAGAGGAGCCAATATCTGACCCCGTGCCTCCCATACAGAAAGAACAGGGATCACAAACTTCTCCTTACCCCATCTTCAGTTCTAAGTTATGGCATTCTTCACAAAGAGCCTGCCAGGACCTCAGTGTTACCTCTGCCCTGTATGATCCTGCAGGTACAATCAGCTTGGCCCCTCCATCTCTACTGCCAGCGATGGGGTGAAGGTCAAGTTGCACAGCCAAACCTACAACAGCCAAAGTGACCATGAGTTCTCGTGCAGCCACAGTGTTGGCAGCTCCAGCTGCTCTGCAAGGTGCACACAAACAGGGTCTGTCTCCCCAGGTGGAAAAGCCCTGCTTATTCCCCAAGGGGGTAGCCAAAAGCCAGCTGTAGGGGAATGTGACTGAAAAACAGTGGTCAGCTAATTCTGAAGGATGGATACACAGGCAAAACACAGAATTTTGAAAATTATATTCAGGAATATTTTTCTACTTTGCTGATGGGTTTAATTATTGTTTTTCAGAAAGTCAGTAAAATGTTTCAAGTTTCCAAAGAAAATCAGTTCTAAACCTGTGATGGTTTGCAATATTTTTTGAGCTCAGACCATTTGTTAGATAAATGTGGCCATTAGTTGAGCTGGTTGAAGGAAAACTTTAAAACAATCCCATAAATATGAAACTAGGCATTATATCTACAGGAATATATGCACCACTTATTGAACTTATAAACATAAGGAAAATGTATTTGATATAGCTGGCAGAACAGCAATTCCAAAGAGGAAAATGCTTTAGGGAAACTTAGAACAGTCAGGACCTGGGAGACAGGTGTGAGTGAGGCTCATATGGAATGGTTAAGCTATCTTTTGGATGAAATTCAAGATACTGCAGGAAGATACTTACACTTGCATATTTTTTTCCAGTGTAAGGTTTTCATAGTTTAGGAGTAGTATTCTCCAATTTAGTACTCCCAGTAAAAAAAGCACGTGATGCTTCCCCTCCCTCCCCTCTAATTGGAGGCACAAAAGGCAAAGTTCACAGGCTGAGATAAGAACAATATACTGGAAGCAGCAATGAGATAAGAAATTGAACAGTAACAACAACAAAATTAATGATAAAAGTACACAGAAGAGAGAGTAATTCACGTGTGAAAATGCTCACCACAGAGCCTGCAATAATAAACAATGATGACCCCCCCTGTCATGATTTTTTCGACCAGAAGGAGCCCCTTCTCTTTGGAAGCAGAGCTCCCTTTTCCCCTCCCCTGGCAAAGATGTGAGGTGATATAGAATGACTTCAGTGTCCTAGCCACAGCCCTTACTGACTGCTGTAAAAAAATTAATCCTGTCCTGACCAAAACCAGGAAAAAGGTGGTTCCACCTGTCATTAAAAATAGAGTCAGACGAAGTTGTAGGGAATCCTCCCTGACACAGGGAAATAATCTCCCAAGGGAACAGTGGACTCTTGGAATGTTTAAGCCTTGAATAAATAAAGGACTGTATCACACCATCAAGAAGAATTCTGATAAAGAAAGGGAGAGAGGTCATCTACTCCTGTGGGTGGTTAGCTGTAGTGACACCTTTCATTTATAGGAATCTACTGTCTCAATACCTAAGTCAGGTGAACAGTATTATATTTAACTGATCCAGAGGTGAACTGACCATTAAAAGAAGCTGCAGAGACTTGCAGGAGCTGTGGTCTTCCTCTGCTAACCTTTTTATATAGGTCCCTCCCATCATTTTTCTCTGCCCACAAAAAAAAAAAAAAAAAAAANAAAAAAAAAAAAAAAAATAAGGCCAGTAATCCATAGAAACCAGATAGATAATAAAATTCGAAATTTTCATAGTTTGGGTGTTGAGAGTTGAGAGTTAGGGTTTGACTTTTTTCTTTTTCTTTTTTTTTTTTTTACAGAGAGTAGAATTGGCTGAAACACGAACTATTGTAACACGAGTTACAACATGATGGGTGGGTCTTTGTGTAAAAGCTTTTTCTGCCACTTCAGTATGTATAGGTGGATAGGATTTATTGCCCAATAAAGCCAAAGGTGAACTGTGCTCATAAGCACTGAAATCATTCTATCCAAAGAAACCTAACTTCTTTAGCCTAATATTTAGGTTACTTATCCTCCAGCATTTGCAACAGTTGCTTCTAACTTTACCTGAAAATATAAAGCACAGAATATTTCACCGACTCCAGAAAGCTGTTTTGTGTTTTTTTCTTTTTTAAACATTCTTTCTTCCATGGACAGCCACTGCTCACACTCCCCCTAGGATGAGTCAATTCAGGTAGAGGACTTTTCAAATCTGCAGACAGAGGCAGAGAAAGATCTTGCTGGAAATTAAAATTAAGAGCCATGTTAAAAAGCAAGGATCATTACCCACAGATTTTTATACTGTTTCACCATCAGTTGAAATCCACAGATAAAGATAAAATCTGCCTTTCTAAAATATAATCTTGCTCTGCTCCAAATTTTTGGCACTTGGTATAAAACTGATTGTGATGAAAATCCGAACACCTTAACAAAGCAGGTGGTCACCCTTGTGAATTGTGGTGGCTCCTGGCTCTAAAATCTTGGAACATTTCAATGCCCTGTGATTTTATTGTGAGCTTTCCTTTACATTTTCAGGAACTACATTTTGGGTTCTTTGACATTTCCTTACAGTTTGACAGAGAGATCTTAGACATGCTCTTCATATGAAATTTAAATGGCTTCACAGGTATGAACAAAAGGCTGTTTGTAAAAGCTCTTGAGCCCACAGGGTTATTTGCCAGTGTTTGACTCCAGTGAACAGCCTATTGAAGAACCAGGATCCCCCAGTGCTTTTAAAAGAATTGAAGCACATGTACACACATTATATTGTGAAAAATAGTGAGTTTTTGGCTGACTTTTTATGGACTGAACAATAATAACCTATGGGTATTTTCAACATTTTATTGAGCAATTCTGTGCCTGCCAGAGTCAGAAAGATCTTTTCATTGATTTTAATAGAAGTTGGAGTGGATTCTTAATAAGGAAGAGTTATGGCTTTCAGCTGGTTGTGGCTTTCCAGAGAAACACCTTGCTTATAACAGCATTTCAAGTTACAGCCTTGTGAAGAATATTGACATGAAGTTTTCCAAAGTTTCTTCAACAAAGAGTAATAGCTCTGTATACACCAGTAAATTACAGAAAATGTATCTCCAGAAATCTCTCCCCAGCTGTTGGTAAGTGTGATAAGAATCGTGGTCTTAATGAATGCATTTAAAGTGTTAGCACCACGTGTGTATTGAACACTCAGCTCCCTGAAAGGACTGAGTGCTGCAAAGGCGGGCAGCTCTGCCAGTGCTTTGTTCAACCACAGAGAAAAAGGACACTCTTTGAGATTTCTAAGCTCTGTGCTAGTATAGACTGAAAGCTAAAAATAGCCTTGAGAGTGTAGAGTCTCAAGCTAAAAATTCTTTCATCTACTGACAGGTATTAATGGTAGTTGTCTTTATAAATGTATTAAGATGATTGATACTGAAGTGTTTATAAAGTATTTTGAAGATAAAGCAGAATGCAAATGTTTAATACAGTAGGAGTTCCAATACAAAGAGGCACCTGCCAAAATGACTATTTATACAAAATGAGCCATCCAGGCAATCCTCAACTGGTGTTACCACTTTTATTTGACAGCGTAGAACATGAACTCACTCTTCCAATGGAAATATTTATCGATCTATACATGGCATCACACTACAAAATCTATGCAGGCAGCCTTGGTGTTCCAATGGCTAAGCAGATATTAAATGTATTTGGGTTCTATCTTCCATACTCAGTTAGGGGCATCATTTTGCTTGAGTAGACCCAAAGCAGAGAACTTACAATAGCCAGGGCTACATGGAAAATCTATGGCAAAGCCATGGTCTTGAGTCCTGATCCCTAAAGCCCAGACTAAATCCTCTCACCAGAGTAAGAATTTTTACTCTTTCTGAAAAATAAAAAATTTTACTCTCTGTAAAAAAAAAGAAAAAGAAAAAAGGTGAACCCTAACTCTCAACTCAACACTCAAACTGTGAAAATTTCAAATTTCATTATCTATCTGGTTTCTGTGGATTACTGGCCTTTTTTTTTTTTTTGTGGGCAGAGAAAAGTGATGGGAAGGACCTTAATAAAAAGTCATCCTGCAGCTTTTGTAAGAAGTATGGATCCATTAAAAATGGAGTAAAATTTTTTAAAGGAAAAACTGCTTGAGATATCTTCAAGTTACAGAAAGTGTTTTGAAATATGTTTGGCATATCTTCAATGCGTTTTTGACAGCTGGAGACACATTGGAGAAATTTTTGAATGAATTTCAAAAATCACTTTCTCCCTTTGTGATTTCTTGAGTGGGGTGGGTTGTAATTTATTTTTAAAGAGGCAAATAATAGGTTTCTACATGCTGTTAAAGGAATCCAAAATAATCTTTTTGCACCCTGACACTGTTCAAAGAAAAGGACACTGTATTAATTTAAATATATTTGTGAAAGATTGATTCCCCCAATGGAATTTACATAGCTACTTTCACTAATTATTCCTGAAGTTTCACCTATCAGCTGTCAATTTTCCACAGAAGGAAAGCAAAACAGTTTGACTTTTCCTGACAGCAAAGAGCTTTAACAGAACTATAATGAAAACTGGCATCTCACATTCCTTACCTCCCCAATATCTACAGAAAGAGCACTAATAACTTCTCTTTATGGGAGCATTAAAAAACACAGTTTAGCCTAAACAGTTGGTAAAAGAAATCAACAAAACATTTCGTTTAATAACAGTTACCTTGAATGTTTTGTCATCCTTAATATTTATCTTAAATGACAGACTTGTCTGACTTTCAAGTTAATGATGAATTGGTGGCACTGAATGTATTTGCTCATTTTTATTGGAACTGAAATACTAACTGTCATTTTAAAATGCATACAAACCCAGGCTTGTTCTTTCTTTCTTCCTTTCTTTCCTTCTTTCCTTTATTTTTCTTTTCTATTTTTTCTTTTTTTCTCTTTTTTCTTTTTTTTCTTGTTTTTCTTTTTTCTTTTTTTTTCATCATTAGTGAGAGCGTTTTTAAAAGGTCCACAGAAAGATAGTCTGTCAAGCACACAATTTTATTCTCCCAATTTTAGAAACAGCTTTAGAAAGCTGAAGAACAAACTTAAATGTAATTACTTCCATTCTATGTGTGAAGTTGAGTCTAAAAGCAAATTGTTTCTGCAGGAAAAATGTGTTTCATTAAAGAATAAAGGCTGCATATAAATTGCAGTTAGCACTTGCCAGCATATCAGCGGAATTGATTATAATTTCCTACCTTTTCCAAGGCATTGATATTACCCTGTTGCAGGACATTTTGGTTCTCATTGTAATTTACCACATGAAAATTCAGATGTATTTGCTGCCTCAATGTTCTGCATCTATGGTCTTGTCTGTGGTGTCCCTAGCTCTTTCTTAAGGAGAAGCAGTGTAAAGGTATCAGTCATTGATGGACTTCGTTCTTGAAGGTTTTTTTGGGTTTTCTTTTTGTTTTGTTTGTTTTGTTATTGCATTTTTTGTTCTGAGTTTTGTTGTTATATATTTTTTTAATTAAATACACAGCCAAATTGAACAGAGATAAAGGAATTTGGAAAAATTTAAGAAAGCTGTGGGAAAACTAAGATCTGACATAAAGAGTTTAAAGGTTCCTTTTATTTGAAGAGGCAGCCAGACTCTTGGGCTAGCACCTGCCAGAGTTTCAGCCCGTGGGATAAGAGAGTGCCCACGAAGTTCTCAGTCTGCCCTCATGACTCCTTATCCCTAGGGATGGTGGACTGAAGGCTGCATTTGGTCCAGCTGAGATGAGGTTTATCTGCATTTCATCACAAGCACAGATACAAGAAGTTCTTTATTTCATGCTCATGTCATATGTTTTTTGTTTACTTATCAGCCATAAAGATTTTTGGTTTCAGGGAAGGGTCTCAGTATAATTAAATAGAAATTGGTTTTTAAATTAATGCAGAATCCAGTACATTTGGTCATAAAAAAAGTCTGAGAGTGCCACAAGCAATATACATTTACTTCATAACAAGCAAACATAAGCATCCCCTTCTTTTTCTCTCTTCCAGTCCTGTTTCTCCCTCTCCAAGAGCAGAATGCTGCTTTTTCTGCCCTTCCTGGTACCATTAACATAAATAGGGTTGTCACCGACACCCCTCCAATGCCCTCAGTCGTGGCACAGGTTCCATCCTCTACCTCACCCAAGGGATGGCTGCTGGCCAACATCTTTTCCAGATGTCCTACAGAGTCATCATTCTTGTGGTAGCCTGTGATGAGCAGGGACATCACTAACAGCATGCAGCACACACTGGGAGAAGCTAAGCCCTCAGAGACTTGTTTGGGAAAATTGCTGAAAAACAAATGTGTTTACTTATCAAATAGATCAATATGCCTGCCTTCCCACCTGGGGAGGAGGAAAGAGCACAGGGTTCTTCTCCAAAAAAACCTGTAAAAAGATCACAACAAGATTTTTTTTTCTTGAAGAACCCATAGGTAGCATTTATTTTAACTTTTTGGTGTGTATATTTTTGCCCTCTCCTATTTAAATACTCAGTGCAGAAGGTTCTCCATGTGAAGGTTCACCAAGCTAAATAAATCTCATTACTTCTCATGTAAAATGGTAACTTACTGAGTAGTGCACACTGCATACATTTCTTCTTGTAGGCAGCTTTGCTTTGGAGTATGGAACATATGTTGTGATGTAGCCAAGGCCCTTTCACCTTGTCCTTCTCTACAAACTTCATGTAAATTATCCAAGATTTCAAATGGTCTGTAAGGAAACATCCTGGGGCTCTCACTTTGGAGTATAAGTCCTTCTGCCAGCCTTTCATCTTGATTTCAGTTTGTTGCGTGTACATTTATTTGACATCCAAGAGCATTTGTGACCCTTGGGCATCTCCTTCAATGTGTTCCTAGCACATGTTCTCCTGGATGAAGCACAGAGCGCAGCAGTTGGACCCTTCTCCTCTCCTTTCTTCCCTTCACCACACCGCCAGAGACCCCTGAGCCAGGGGATGCTGAGAGCCTGTGGGGCACTACAGTATCCTGGACCTTTTGGTGCTGATCATGATGTGAGATTTAACACACAGCCAGCATGAATAGATAGATATATTTTGAAAAATTAGTCTGCAGCTCCCTCCACATCTCTCTGAGCAAAGTATCTGTGAGTCTTCTTGTAGAATTATGTCAACAAATTAATTCAGGCTTGCCAAGGCTAGAGGATGAAGTTTACAAAGCCATCACTTACACTAAAGTCTGTTTTCAATGTATTTTGTGAATTTCTTTTTCTGAATTGTGCTCTCTGCTCAGCGATAAAATCCACCAATGCAATATGGCTGAAGACGAGCTTGCCAAGGAAGATTTAATACATCATATGAGAGAAAGTACTTTAAAAAGGGGAAAAAATTATCCAATCCAAAAACTCAAACTCTTCCTAGAAAAGAGAATAACATGAAATCAAAGCAAGTAGAGTCACAGAAAAAAAATTTTAAAAAAATTACAAACAAAACCCCAAACAAACAAAAACCAAACCAAACCAAAGATCCCACAAAAAACAATAACAAAGCCCAAAACAAATCAGTCCCAAGACTGAAAAGAAACTGCTAAAGAAAAGTTGCTGATTTTGGTTTTAACACACAGCTGAGGATGCTTCCTAAACCTAGCAGGTAACAAGAGCCCCTTGCCCATCCAAGCCTGCCCTATGATAGGCACTTATCATGAGCTGTTCCCTGGGGCTATCCTCCCTCCTGGCTTGGACAGGAGCAAAAAGAGCAATCAGCTCAAAAGATGCTTGTAACTTGGGGTGCATCACCACTTTTTGGGCAGTTATGGCTTTCCCAGAATGTTGTATTTCTGAATACTAAAAGAAATTTGAATACATAAAATACTATTTTCTGTCCACAGTCTCTGTGTTCTAACCCAGCCCCATGGCAAAGAGACAAGAGCAGGTATCCCAGCTTCCATGTGGACACTAGCAATGATGATGTTATTGGAAGGTGGGTGTGGGAAAGTTATTTTTGCCATACCCCTTTGACTAGTTAGTTTTAAAGTTTCACTGAAAAATCACTTCACAGTAGCACATTTAAGGCACTGCCATGACAGAAAGTCAGTTACACCATACATGCTGGAGTAGGTGCATCCAGATATTCCTGTTTCCTTTCCCTTAAGACCAAGGATCTTCTGTTGAGTTAACCAACCTACCCACATACATTGTTGGGTTAATCTTTTTCAAATAAAACACACCTAAATATGTCACCAAAGTTCTTCCTGTGTTGTTTCATGTTGTTTTAAAACCCACTGACCTTTAAAGACTTGGAGACACCTGTAAAGAATTGGAAGGGAGCAGGCTTTTTCACCTCCTCCCCACCCCAGAGAAGCACTGGAAGGAACAAAAGACCAGTTGCAGTTGTTTCACTTTGGAATTAAGTCATTGTCATCCTGCTTAAAAGACTCAGCAGATTTTGAATGACAACCAGCAAGAAGTTTTCTTTCAGAGGTGCCAGTTGACCACAGATGAAGGTGAGATGTGTCGGTTCAGCTATTTAGTGCAAATTTGGAACTAGCTGTTGAAATTGTTTCTGCCAAAAAGTTTAAAGATGTTACAGAGATAATAACTTGTTCCATCCATGCTTGGTTTGCTTCAGCCTATGCTGAGTAAAAAAATATCAGTGAAAACAAGAATTTAAAAAAACAAAGGCCATTGGAAGAACAGAAAAAATGATCAGGTAAGAGTATAGAATCTAGTCTGAAAACACACAGCCTTGAAAAGAGGTGAGTATTTGTCTTCCTTAAACATTTATGTGCCTGTGACAAGTTCAGAATAGGCACCTCCTGGCAAACTCAAAGTAGCAAGCAAGATCAGGACATCACGGTACTGTGAGGAGTCTTTGCACAACCATGCAGGTGTTTTACTTAAAGTCTTAAAAGTGAAGACGTGGAAAATGCATGCTGGTATGTGTACATCAACAAAATATTGTCACATTCTAGTCTCTGTTTTTTCCCAGGGTTATCTGAGAATTCAATTTTTATTTTGCCATGCTGGACTGTAAACTCAGACCAACTTGCAGGTCATGTGCCTCTCCTCAGTCCAATTTTTGTAATTTTCTCCAAATGCTAAATCACGTAGGACTCTGAAGATATTCCTTCATCAAGTCAGCTTCTGTTTTCAGGACACTCAGAATTCTTCTCAATCTTTGAAATCTTCCTTTACTGTGGCTCCCTGGAGAACAAAGNATATATATATATATAATTATGCTAAAAAACAAGCATCGAAAAGAAGCCTGCACTGTAGCATTTGGCTGTCACTTAGCAGTGAGGTAGAGGCTGAGACCACCCCTGTGAAATCTCACCTGAGCTACAACTTCCTGTCACATTTGTTTTACTTCTCATTTGTTGCTTGTCCTCAGAACCAAGATGAGTGACCATGTTCAATGTTGCAGCATTGTTCTCCTTTTCTTGATTGGCATCAACCAATATGGCATCACAAAAATTGCACCTTGTGGGCTTCAAGGCAGACTGACTCCAGAAACGTACTAGAGTTCATAGATCATAAAATGAGGCATGTGACCAGATCCTCAAGTTTCTTGCCTGTGCTAAGCCTGGTTTAGTGGCGTTATTATTTTTTTAATATTTCACAATACCTCTGCAGAAATGTCCTTTATTGAAGGACCTGCTCACTTAAATTGCCCATTTTTTTCCTTGGCGCTGTCACTTGCTCAGCATCTTTTATCCTCAGTGGCCTAAATCAACTGTTCAACCTTCCTTGACCACAAATATGACATTTACTCAATATTTGAAACTTTTTCACTGACTGAAGCAGTCAGGCTTTTTATATCCTCCCATATATTTCATAACTGCATGCTTTTAGGGAAGTTCCAGTCTTGTCTGGATTTTTATACTTTCCATCCTGCCTATTCCTTCATCCAAAGCCAGTGCTTTCTATGCTGTTGCCAATTAACAGGTAAACAAGATTCCTATCTTTGTGCTAATCACAGTCAGTTCATGGACTATTTTATTCTCTGTCTCTTGCACAAAGTTTATAAATCCCCCAGTGCAAAAGCTAAAGGCCTATTCCTTAGGCCTCTGCCCATTGTAGTTACCCCCTGAATATTCTACAGAACTCATCATACTTGTCCCTGCTACCTTTAGTCCACATACCAACATCTTACTTGCATTTAAGGACAGAGACTGCTGCAGGCTGTGATTCTGACTACTTAAAGGACTATCATCTTAGAAGGGGTCTGTGTAAAGCAAGGCTATTATTTGAAGTAAACAAAGTGCCTGAAAGGAAGGCACATTGAAGTAGAAACAAAGCCTGCACTTCTTCCCTGTATTTTTAAAGAAATTTTTAAAAGTCTTTGCCACAGACAAAACCACATAGTTATATTTCTCAGTTATTTATTACAGCTCACTGTCGCACTAGCTGAATCAACTCGTCTGGCTGGAGGAGAAATATTAGAAGAACCTATAATATGTCTAGTGCTTTTATACTCTATTTTATCTTCAGACCCCTGAAGAAGTCTGTCCTGTGAGAACTGCTGCTGTATTTCTAACTGCAAGGTAAACTGGAAACCTTGATCATTTCAGGAGAAGAAACCAAGCAGCAACCTATTTATACAGTTTAAACCGCACCAACCAAAGCTTCAATGACAGATTTTGTGCAACAGAAAAGGTTGCAGCAGCGTCACAGCTTCCTACAATTGCCACCTAGTTTAAAACAAATGCATACAGCCCTTGAGCAGGGGATTTCAGGCATTTTCAGCACACAGAGGCAATTTCGCAGTGTTAATCTGGATTAATCTGGATTATCAGTGACTTTCATAACAACTTCACCCTGAAAGTGAGGAAAAAGGCTACAGCACCAGGTTCTGTGCGGAGGTTAGTTCAGACCATGGGTCCAGATGGGCTGTTCATTGTACCTGTTCATTGATACAGCAAATGGGTCCGGAAGACTAACAAAATATTAAGTAGTTTAATGTCCTTAATCACAAACAAACTATGATTTCACCTGTTGGGATTTAAGCAAAAAAAAGTCTTCTAAAAGTTTTCTGAAACTTACAGTTTGACTTTCTACTTCTTACTACAAAAAATCAACTCACCCTGGTTATCTTGAGAGAGAAAGCCCAAAGATACTGTAATCTTTGGTTTCATGTTTGTTATTGGAATGCAAAAAGACATTCACTTTCTTCAACATTTCGGGACTGCAAAATACTGTGTCATTTCAAATACTGTTCTAGAAGATTAGATACACAAAAGAAAGACAAAAGTTTTGCACTGAGAAATGGAAAAAGCTCACACTGGTTTGCACCTGGCAGGAAAATGCAGAGATATTATCACAGTTTGGAGGTACTGTGTTTTGCCAGATGCCATTTCCGTGCTCATTACCAAAGAGCTCCAGGATACTCTAAAGCTTGCAAGAAAGATCAGGTTTTGCTTCCATGTCCAGTAGACAGACTTTTTTGCTGATTTTTTTTTAACATAGATTTCTTTTTTTTCCTTTTTACTTAAAGGAGATCTGAAAAAAAAGCTCTGAGCATATGGGCATTTCAAATTTGTCTTGATGTAATTTGTGAAGTAAGGGACTATTTTCTGATCCAGATGGAAGCTAGAAGGCGTTACAAAAGGCTATTGAAATCAAGCTGTTTTATCTCAACACAGCACAAAAACATCTGTTCTTTGTTGGCCAAGACACAGTTAATAAACATTATTATTAGGTAAGCATCCTATTGTGCCTGTCATCATACATGTCAATCTCTGCATAAATTACAACTCTAAACCCAACAGCAGGAAAAGAATTAATTTCTGAGAAGCGTGGGCCAAAGTAACATTTATGCCTGTCAACCACCACCACAATCTCACATCATCCTTTTATGCAGGCTTAAAGAAAAAAACATCCAGGAAGCTTAAAATAATTTAGAAACACTTCTCTATTCTCAGTATCTCAATATTTGCTCGAACAGAGCCCCTAGTTAAAAAATTACCAAAGGTTTTTCTGCATAAAGTCGAAGGAAAATTTATGGGACTAAACCTCTGCATATTCTGAAAGTCTCATCCTCAGTACACACAATCTGATCCCAGCAGATTATTCAGCCTTAGAAACTAATGACATAGGTAATGTTCACAGATACTCTTGACTATCCTGGATTTGCAGAGGTTGCAAGATCTTTGACTGTTTAACAAAGATCACTCGCAATAAATCACCACAACGGCTCTTTTGTGAGATTAGGATCACTTTACTCAATTCAGACCTCTACGTGACACAGGAAAGTACAGCAGAAAATGAGTTACTTTTCTTTTCAGTACAGAGCAGAGCACTATAAAAGCAGCTTTTACATTTATTTCAAGATCTCAGGGTTTCTTCTGACACTGCAGCAGAGTGAAGTTTAAAAGAGGCCCTTTATACAGTCATTTGTCGGTCCAGGTGGCTGGGCCATGCAATGATTCTGCAATGTTTTTTCTCAGGCTGTCCCTTCCTTGTACTTTGACATTTCAATTCACACTTGAGGCTCAATGACAAAGTACTTGCCTACCATTGCTTTCCCAGTTTGCTTTTTTTAGACCTTTGATTTTGGAAATTGTTAATCGGTTTGAAAGAGCACACTCCTACAGTAGCTTTGGCTTTCATGTTTCTTGAAGGAATATTCTATTTCCTAATGTAGGATGTAGGACATAGCATAAACTAAGTAAATATGTTAACCAAGCAACTTCCCAAATGAAATAAATCCCAGTAACTGCTTGCATATGTTGAAGGTACTAAGCTTCAAGCTTCAAACAGATATGCCAGTGACTGATTTCTAGGAAGGCAAAGCCTCTTTCCAAGTTGTTTCCCGATGGCATCACTTATCCAGGAAGCAGGAAAAGTAAATACTAGGATCTCATCCACTAGCTGGGATCTGATCTCTCAGGACCCAGACAAAAGGTCAAAATCTGAGTCTCCTCACACCTACTTCTGCTGGAGTTAGGTCACTATGAACAGGGAAGGCAGATTCAGAAGGCTAAAGAAAAAAAAAGAAAGCCTCTCTCTGTACAGGGTGATGAGGTTTAGTAGCTATTCCATCTCAATGACGCTGCTTCAAACAGTTCCAAGGTATTTGACACCTTTTATGGTTCTTCAGTGCTGGATCCTAAGATCTGGTTCTTACGTGAAAATTCAGATAATTTCAACACATCCCTAAGTAACCTTTTTGATTACTGGCCTATGGAAAATGAACCAGAGCCAAGTGGCTCACAGAACTCTTTCCACTAACAACTGTGCAGAGCAGGACACTGGAGTCATAACTTCTCAGTTTTAGAGCAAAGAATAACTCCTTGCACACAGCAACCATGTTTTTGGGAACTTGTACATTTCTTTGGTTACTTTCACTGTGTGGTATTAAACCAGTTTCAACTTCATTCATTTCAAATTTGAATCATCTCACATACCTCCATGGATGTAGCCCTTTGCACTTGTTTGCACTCTGCCTTGATGTCCATTGGCTTTCTGTATTTACCATGTGTGAGTCCAGCCTTTGCTTCATGCTGCTGAGGAAAGCAGAGACAATGCACTCTGCAGGCTTTAGACACTTGACTGAGTCTGTGCTAGTATTTCAGCAAGGATGATAGCAAGCAGAAAGATTTTGAGGAGTCTTGAACCCTATGGACTACTCTAGGTTAGGAGCTGCTGGCACATTGTGATACTGGTGCAAGTGGCTTTTCACCACCTCAGTGAGTGAAACATTTCCCTCTTCAAGCATCCAAGGTCAGGAATACTTCTATTCTTCCACAGCACACTCTTTTTGTGATAAATACTTGTTTTTTCTCTGGGTCAGGTTTCAGTCCCCTCACTTCCCTTTCTTCTGTCTTCTTTGTGGGTAAGTAAAGGATACTGGAGCAGCATTTATTTGGGGTAACAGAGCTGGTACCCTCAGAAAACAAAGCTGGCATTTGTTTACACTGTGTGAGATGAGAGAAGGGAAAGAGCTGCACAACGAAACAATCTGTCTCTTATGATTTTATACTGAAAAGCACATTCTAATATTATCTTTTGCCTAAGAGACCCTCAAGAGATACTATTACTGGAGAATGATATTTCTGATCTGCTTCTCATATACCACATTTCCTCTGCATACTTTTCCCTGACCTTGCTAGGAAGAATTTTCCCAGAAATTGTTCAATGACAAGCTATTGCAAAAGCTCTTTAAATCACCACAGTCAGCAATTCCAGAAATTACATGACTCTCAGAGTACTTGAACACTAGCAGAGTTCCCCTCTGCAGAATACCCAGCAGCACCTATAATCTCTTCTAGCCAAGGGGGATGCTCCCAAGGAAGATTCTTTTGCAGGCTTAGTATGCTGTAATGCCAGGATTCATACTGGCACTTGCACCAGTCATACTCAATGTCCAGGAAAAACTGGACTCAAAGGTCTTAACCAGGATTATGAAATTGTGATGAGGATGGACCCCACTGTTCCAAACACAGAAGCTCTCTATAAGAAAAACTCCACCCAAAACATAAATATCATTCTGGGCCGTGCAGAATGTGGCTTTTGCATTCTACAACTCTAAGAGCTACTCATCTCATCCGTCATAAAATTAATCTAGACTTCTAGACTAGTCTTCTCAACATCCTTTACAGACAACAGAGAAAGATTTTTCCACAGTCAAAATCATTTAGTGCCAGACAGACGTCTATCAGGCAGGATGCATCAGGCGTGTTGTTTCCACAGAATGTGTTGACCAGACAGTCAGCTCTAGGTAACAGACCCAGCACTCTGACTGCCAAAGTTAGCTGAATGCCATTTCCTTACAGGGAAAGCTAAGAATGTTACCAAGCACATAACTTATACTCTACTTTCCAGTATGGCAGAAGAAAACATAGGGTAATTTGAGTATTAAGAAGCCAGACCCAGTCAGCATTTCAAACCTTATTTATTTACCTTGCTGTTCATAAGTAGGAATTAACAGTGTGCGACACAAAAAAAAAAAAAAGTGGTTTAGATCTGAAAGAGGTGGAGCTATGCAGTACAGATTGAGGCACTGAAAAAAATCTGAGAAGCAGTGTTTCTCTAAACATTTCTCTGCTGTTTATAGTGTTGAATGGATAATTCCATGTATCTGAAGGAAGAAATTTAGGACATAGGGATGACATGGAGTCATATGGCATACTCCCTGAAACACTGGGGTGAAAAATAATACAATTTCCTTTTGAGATTTTCCTTATCCAAATATATTGGTCTTCCAGATATGAATGACTCCTTAACAAGAACAGTAAATGAGAGGGTATCAAAGTAGGAAAAAATATAAAATAATCTTTAAATAAAAATTTAGTTCATTCTTACTTTACAGAATATTTAAAAGCACCATATCATTTTACTGTCAGTTCTAAAAATGACCAAGACTGGAATGCTTTTAGCTGGTAATATAGAGGAAACTTTGTGAAGAAATGGATGCAAGCTAAGTAAAAGTAAAGTAATATTTTGAACACCACAACTATAATCAGAATCTGGCATTGGTTTATTCAAATTTTGCTTTCTTGGAAGCAAAGCTTACATGTTCATAAACATCAAATTAAACATTGCTTAATTTTACAATTTGCTAAACAAATACTCTTTTACCCTGAAGGGCATATGCAGACCCATCTATTTGTGTCACAGTTCTCCTGTTAATCTGTGCTTCAATATTTTTTAAACAATTGGTTCCTGTACAATTTTAATGGATCTTAAAAATGTCTTCCAATATTGTGCAAGTCATAGGCAAGGCCATTTTGAAGTGTGCACTTCCTTACATAATTTTTTTATCAGTACTTAACTAATGCAAGTGTGAAAAACTATACATTTTCAGGAAAATGTTTAGATTTTGGTCCTGTACTTAAAGACCTTCTATAATCAAGTTGTTTACATGAATTTGAATCACAAGCATGTACACAACAAAACCACTATACCAATGTTTCTTGGTCTATGCATAAAAAGTATGTGTTCTACTTACACTAAAACATACAAAAAATAAACTACAAAAATTGTTTACACTTGATTTCAGCAAAAAAAGCTCTCTTCAAGAAAAATGATTCTTCTTTTTTTTCAGCCATCAAAAAAGGAATGGAAGTAAACAATAAATACATGTGCTTTCTCCATATAGACATATTTACACTTGAGTCTTTGGCTTATGTTTAAGTTTCTTTTTATAAAGATCTTTATGTGATCCAGCCATCATTGCACATTAAAACAAAATAAGCCAGTTTTTCTTTTACTATATATAATATATATATGCAACACTTGAAACGTATAAAGAATGAACCTTACTATCAATCTCCACTGTTATTGTACTTTAACAATGTATCAAAAGAAAAAAAATTAATACCATATAGGAAATATTGATACATGCAACAGATGGTCGCTCTACTGTATTTGAGAGACGGCTGCATATACACACACAAGAAGGTCCTAATTTGAGCAAATCTCTTCTGACTCTGGTTTTCATTAAATAGTATTTATGTGGCACTAAATGTTCATACTGTATACAAGCATAGAAACAGATTGAGTTCTTTTATTAAGATACACAACTTCATAAGAAAAATACTTTTCATTTAAAATTTAAAATCCCTCCCACCCCCCTCTTCCCCAAAAATCTTTCTTCACAGGATCAGGAACTGTTGTCAAAACAGCTTATTGAGATTCATATATTTGGTGAACTTCGTCACATCCTTTCCGACTAAGAGGATTCCAGGTACTCCAGTGCAACATCGTAGCAGAAACGATATTGCTCCTTTAAGGGGGAACAGAGACAGAAGTTACATTAAAATCTAAAATCTTAACAGCAATATCTATAACCAAGAACATTCTTTACTAACTAATCAGCCAAACAGGATTGGATTTTCAATTTTTCCCCCCTATTACACAAGTATATTACCACCTCTGATTTAAAAACTCACCCTAACCAATGAAGGAGAAAAGGACCCTGACCATGGAAAGTAATGATGTTCTTCTCTGATTTTTTCAGCTTCTGAACTGGTTTATCAAACATGAAAAGCTCTCATCTCATTCAGAGCATTCTTGCAGTGAAAGCACCTCTGCTCTGATACACCACTTCTATTTGAGTTAGCTGATATTGAGCAGTAACTGGTGCCTGCTGCTTGGGCAGCCGGAGAATGGATGGGGAATACTGAGCCATGACACAGCGCTGCTCGGGATCCAGAGCCCATTGGTACAGTCCCATTGATGTAGCATCCAAAAGATCAGAAGCACATATAAAAGAGAAGTTAAAGCTCAAAACCTCATTGTGATTATTATTTCTCCTCAACAATGCTGCTGTTGAGAGCTGATACTGGGAGACATGGAGGAGGAACGAGAGACGAGAGGGGAAGAGGAAGAAGAAATAAAACTGAGGAAATTAATTTGATGTCTATTGTCCTTACAACTTAAAAAACCAAACCAGCCTTTGTGATTTATTTTTGTTTGCAAAGGAAGACAGTATGATGCATTAACAGGAAGTTGTGGCGTATCTTAAAGGCTTTCTTGCATTGCTCATTGTTGTTATCTGATCCTGTTGCTGAGTACAAGGCACATGACACTGCTATATAGCAGTTTTCCTGGTTTGTTTTCTAACTAACGTCTCAACAGCTTCTGCTGTTCAAGAGTTCTGAATAAAAATCCACACAACACAAATATATAACTAAAAAATGTAGTAACTTCAGTGTAAAGCTACAGTGGAATTCAACTATTTTGAAATGCAATATAAGTTTGCAGAGCATTTATCAGAAACAAACACAATCAACCTTGCCCTCCCTTTACAGAGACACAAATAATTTTCCATGTGATCTGACCTGTTTTCTTGACAGCAGTGAACTGAAATCCAGGCAGCAACTCAGTATGTTGTGTCTCAGATATCTGTCTATGGCACAGGAGAATGCAAAGCATTTGCAGCAAAAGCAGCAATACCTAGCCCAGTGTCACTGCTGATACAGGATGTTCTATTAGTTAATGTACTAACCATCTTCTTAATTTATGTTGTGGCAAGGGATGGAACAATGCACTAATATTAAGAGAATCATGCCACAGAAGCTGTTTGATACCAAGCAAACACTGACACCTGGAAAAAAGGGGAATACAGGAAGAGGCAGCTACAGCCGTTTTGCATAATATGCAAGTTCACAGGGTCAGAGGCAATTTCCACTATGTGTAAACCAAAAAATGTTTTTAATTTCAACTGGCATCCCTGATTTTTATGCTGTAGGCAGCCATCTGGCTGAAAAGTGACACTGGCAGCTGGCAGTGTGAGACTCAAATGGCAGGAACTCCCAAACACTATATAACCTGCTTTCATTCACCTACAAAAAGGAAAAACATCCATATGGGAGAATTATTTAAGGACCTTCTAGTCCTTAATGTTCAGTTTTTGTGACAGAGGCAAACTTTCGAATGGCACTCATACTGCATACATAAAGATTAACCAGAAGATTCAAGGTTATTTTGAGTTCTGGCAATGTACACACAGATCTTGCAGTTTGCTAATTCAGGCTAATATTGTTTATATTAGCTTATTGTTTATATTACTATTTGACTGTTGGATTCAATGATCTTAAGGGTCTCTTCCAAACTAAATGATTTTATATATTCATTTGCAACATACTAGATCCAAGTGTTTGATTTTAAAGTTCTGAGGTATCATTTTGACTACTACAAATCTGAGTAACAAAGATTGTCATTATTCAACAAAACTTTCAAAGCAGCACTTTTTACTAAGGAGCAAAGTATTCACAGATCCAGCTAGGAATCTGTACTTCACAGCTTATTCCTACCACGAAGAAATGCCTTGCTCTGTAAAATTTCAAGATGGCTTGTGTGAGTGTAGCCTGCCACAACTTCCTTTCAAACAGATCGGGTTATTTTGGGAGACTAAAGTGCATTCTGTTATCTCAGAATGCTTTCCGTGAAAAGCATGCAAACACTACAAGAAAAGTAGTGTAAAACACTAAGCCTGTCCTGACTTGTGTTTACACTCAATATCTGTTCTTTCTTCTTGTGGCCCATGGTAGGTTTACACTGTTCTGTGGGCACAGGACTGAAAATGCAGCTGACACAACGAGACAGCCTCTGGGTCCCTGGCTGTTTGCAGTAACCCTGCAGAGCTGGTGCTTACCGGAGTTTCTACCATGTTGGGCTTACTGTTCCGTAAGGTCTTCACGGCGTGGAAAACGTCCACCACATTCTGCCTTTTCACCATCTCAACCACAATGCCGATGGCGCAGAACATCCCGCTCCGGCCACCGCCGTTTCTGTACACAAGGAAAAGAGAGAGTTAAAGGCCACTGTGGCCTAAGACAGCATCCAAAATGTATTTCTGTCCTTTCACTCTGTAAGCACGAGTGATTCCTGAGTCCCAGAGGGAGACCAGACTTCAGCAATCTCTTTGCAGCTCCAGTGGGTTTGGTCTAAGACATTTGCTTTTTCTGACCTTCCTCTCAATTACTCCTTTTGAATTCTGCCCTTACAGCCCATTCTGCTGCCCAACCATGCTATAAGCCAAATTATATATGCATTAGAAATAAAAAAAAAAAAAACCCCAAGCTCAATGGCAAGTAGGACATTAGAAATAATAAAAACAAGTTCAATGCCAAGTACATTTTCTACTTGGTTCTGGAAAGACATTCACTTAAATTAACCTATGATATGAGGATTATTCAACCAGATATGCTAAGGCCTCACTGATTTAATAACTTGTTGACCTTTGGAGACACTTCTGAACTATTTTAATCTTAATTTCAAAGAAATTAAGGTAGGTATTTCTTCTTATTAATTTTGAGGTGGCGTAGGCAGGAACGGGTCACCAGTTAATCCTTAACATTTAAATGGAAGTCTATTTTTCAGAGTAAGGATAAATGCATAATTCAATTCCTAAGTTTTAAACATTGTATTTAAATAAGTTAGAAGACAGATTGATTACTCTCTTCTTAGGGAGAAAGAGATGCCGTCTTTTCAAAACTCCCAAGCCAGCTCCCATTCAAGTATCAGGTATGCAGCCAGCAGTCATTTACCAACAATAGTTTTAGTATCATGTACTGTAATAGAGCTTTTTTCAGATTTAATATATCCATAGTTTTCAATTTAAATCCCTCAAAATACTGTAGGCCTTCCTTTTGGGCAAAAATGTAGCACACTCTGTGCAAAAGAGACACAAACCTCCCTATCTGTCACTCAGTATAAAATACTTTCTCACTGAAACTAGGCAGAAGAAACAGATCTGTGCATGTCTTGCACCTGAAAAACACGCTATTATGCACACAAAATGGTAGTATATACAGCATCACTGTAGTATCACAGCCAGAATACTTATTCCTTGACCTAACACAGGAAAATCCAAAAAGTTGGCCAAAAGCCAACTTACAGTGGTAGGCAGCTGTACTTCTTTTTTTTTTTTTTCCTAGAAAAGTAACAGGTGCAGGTGCAAAAGAAGATATCCATAAGAATACCGCTTAAATTGAAGCCAAGAATTAATTTATAAAAACTTATTTGAAGAGCAGCAATTGACTTTCCAAGTTACTCACAGGCAATGGATGATGGTCCGGCCCTCCCCTTCTTCACATTCCTCTTGCCACTTTTCAACCTGGAGAATTAACTTCAAGAAGGATCTCTTGGAAGCTGGTACCTCTCTGTGAGAAGCCCATCCCAAATACTGGAATTGCTGCACCATCAGATAGCCCTCTTGTGGCTGAGTGAAATCAAAGAGCTTTAGGTCAAAATGGCACCTTTACATCTCGTTTTAGAAAACCAAAATATAAAACTAACATGAAATCTACGTGTTTATATTATGGACAGATTCTAACATGTATACATTGCATGGTAGGGCCTCCAGTAATTTCTACCACTTCAGCTCAAGGAAGATGTCAGAAACGGTAAAAAAGGGAACTACATTAAAGACAGCATCACAGTTTATTGATCACAAAGGTAACCTATCCTGAATTTTACATCAACAAATTCTCTAGATTCCATAGATCCTATGTGGCAGAGTTGCTTAGCACCACTAATCAATTTAAAACATCACTATTAAATTCTTAGAGTCACAGAAACAGAGACAGATACATTTGGGTCCTATGCATGAACCGACCCCATTATAAATGAAAATGAGCAACAAGAAATACTGGCACACAAACATGACTACTGTCCTTGAAGTCTTCCCTTCGTGCCAGACAATGATAATCAAGACAGCCTTGCTGCCAGTCTCTGAGCCTTTCACGTGCTATATGTGACACAGGGAGAGCTTTGAATAGAATTAGACTGTCACAAGAAAGGCCTCAATAACAGGAAGAATAAATAGTCTATCTAGTTTCTTGAAGCTGAAGATGATGAGCAGGAATGTGGATTTTAGAAAAGGTAGAACAAAGCAGAGAGATTTTTAAAAGCAAAAGTTATGAGCAAAAGGGCATGGGAGACAGAGGGAAGTAGAGGAGGAGAAAATCAAAGCATCACAAAAAAAGAAGAAATGGAAAAAAATAAAATAAGAAGAGGAAGTCTCAAACAAGTTTCTCAAACAAGAAAAAAGCACTATGGTGTAATATTTGCCGGTGTGCCCACACCTTAGTTTCCTGTAGTTTCCAAGAAGAGAAATGCTTTTTGTAATTCTGAATATAAGTAAAAAAAAATTTGAATAAAATACTAGTCACATGAAAACTGATCTTTGCCCTCTGAAAAATGAAAATGTGACCAAAATAAAAGAAAACAAAATAAAATACGTGAAAGATCTTTGTGTATATAGTAATTAATTTTTCCCACAATTATCTTTCAAGATTAATGAGAGTTAAACATATACTCAAGATACACTAGCAATTGGTGATAAGTTCAGTATTGGATGGAAGATAAAAAGCATTCATGGTAAGTAAAATAGGTATTGGTGGTTCATTGTACATGGCATAAGTGCCTGTAACTCTTTGTGATAAGCAACACAAATAAGCAATTCATAGAGGTGAGCTAAAGAGGAAACACTTTGTGGCAAGCAGGGTGTAAGAAGATGCTGTGAGAGTGTGAAACACTATGGGACAGCAAAAAGACAAGATGGTGCAAGGTATGAAAGGGCTGACAAAAATGCAAGACTGGCACTGCTACTGAAGCTGAGAAAAAGATGATAATGTAGGTCGAGGCACAGTGGTGGCAGAACCATTTAGAGGCAGAGGAACTTTCAGAATTTTTTCACACCCTGCTTTGCAGGATGCCACAATCTGCCTTTCATGTTGTGGTTTTCACATCTTAAGTTGAGAAGGTGCTGGTTGTATAATCAGCTTTAGTGTTCCTGTTCGTGATTCACCACAGAAAACCTCTTTCCAAAGCTATGAACTAAATACCTGTCAGCACATGTTCATTACAGGGGTATTTCTTTTACTGGGCACCAAACAAACAGAATACACAATACTTCCCACGCATCAGGGGGAATGTCTCAGAACAACATCCATTCACCTTAAAGCTCTCTCTGCTTAGTGTAGAAAAGTACTGTAGAAAAGTACTGCAGCTGAGAAAAGTACTAGAAATCAGTATTAGATACTGATGCTTGACTGACTCTTTTCTGGGTAATATCTTATCAACATTAACATTTTACTATTATTCAAAATTAGAAAGCACAAGAGCCTAGGGAGCATTAAAAATGACACATTTTTCTGTCACATATTGTTAGAATAATCCTTACTCTTGTTAGATTGCATATCCTGAAAATTCGGTTTATGACGTCACAGTCCATGGAACACGACATGCATTCCACTTGGATGGGGCCGTACCGCAGGATCCCTTCCTCGGGCCAGTATTGTGGGCAGCCCTGTGCCAGAGCAAAACAGGCATCATTAATGGTAACTCTCAGCTTGAGCATTCTCTTATTCCACTGCAGACATCTCACCTAACCTTTACTGAGCAACTAGTGCTGATTAGTTGCTGTAAAGCAGAGAATAATTGTAAAGCCACTGCGCTGCTCTACATTTTCATCATGTAGTAAATCCAGAGTGATTAAAGCACGTGAAGGTACATGGAAAACCCGAGCTCCAGACTAACCTGTGCTAAGTCGACTTCATTTAACATCACAAGGGAAGTACAGCCATAGTCATACACTAATCTCCAGAAATCTTTCACAGTGTTTGGTAAAGGATGTTGTGTGACAATAAAAGCTGCTGGCTGCCTGTAGCTCTGTAAAGGCAAACAATTTTATTAGTATTGGTATGGGAAGTACTTAACTTCTACTGAAACACTGCAACAAAAAAACCCATAAAAATAGAACAAAGCTGTGACATCAGTTACTTCATATATCACCGAAGATGTAAAAGTTAAAAATACATTATCATCTCCAATAGGAAAAAAGGCTCAGGTCTGCCTGCTGCTGGGTTACAGAACAAGCCCTGTTTTTACACTCAGATATGCTCTGGGCATCAAAGATGTTCTTCGTGGCTCTGTTGAGCTGAGGCTCAGGCAACTCTGCTCTAGGCACTGTGTCCAGGAGCCAAGCAAGAAGCCTTCACCTCATGATGCACAGAGGGTGCAGAGGTCTCAGAAGATCCCTCTAACCACAGCAGGTTATACATGAACTCTTTGACCGAACCAGGGACTAAACTCAATCCCAAACTCTGTTTCACAGTGCACAGCGACAGAGACACCCACAGAACTAACTTTCAGGATGCCTGGGGCCCATTTCCAGCAGAAAGCATAAGTTAACCAGCAAAATACTGTTTCCTGCCATAACCGCAGGTTCCATTTTCTGTATGCTGTGTTATAGACAACTGCAAACTGGGATTTCCAGCCTTGCACAGTAACCGAGATGCTGAGGGGCTATTTTCCTGCTGCAGATGTATTATGAGCAGCAAGCAGAAAAGGAGAGATCAGAAGTTTTTTGCAGGCAATTTGTAACCATCCATGGAAGAGTAAATTAACCCAGGAGAAAGACCTGGTAGGGTAGATAAACCACTTTTGCTATGTAAGCTTGCTTATTTGAAGAATGATCTAAGGGATCTTTATGTGCAATATATCAACATACCCTCCAATAACTTGTTGCTAATGTCTTTAGCATCAGTACTCGTTTGACAAGAGATTCAGGAGGCTGCTGATCTTTTTTTAAATCTAGATTTTTGTTACCTTTTCTAATGCAGGAAGGATGTTGGGGTAGTAGCAGCTCATGTCCTACTTCCTAGATCTGCCCAGGGACAACACTGAGACACCCAATTTCGATTCTTCCTCCGTATTTTAAAAAATAAAACACATCCTAGCTGGTGTTTTCCTACCCCCCTTCCCCATAATTTCAAGTGTTTCTCAAGATAAGAAAAAGATAAGGGGTAAATTTCTCTTTCTGTTTTGTTATTAAAAGTCCCTTTTTCTTGTCCAGGAGTAGTTCCTCTTCTCTGAATAAATCAGCCTTAAAAGAAACAACCAGAAGAGAAAAGGCAAAATAAAAAATCTTGTGCTACCCAAAATCTTAACCCATTACTTATAACCTTGTTATATGTCTTCATCGTCATACAATACCTTTTTCTTTCCTGCTGCTGTTTTTAATTTTATTGCTACTGTTTCTGCCTTTTCTAACTTGCGTCTGATTGCTGATCCATTAATGTATGGTTTGGTTCATGTCCCTACCTGCCACATGCTGTTGCACACTGACAGTCTTCCTGCCCCCCACAGCCTGTGTTGCCTTCCTTTCACCCCAAAGCACACTCCTCTGTGCAGCTCTGTTGGTTGGTTCATAGCACATCAATTTTATCCAGGTACTTAATGCAATTTTAACTGCAATTCTAAACAATTTTTGCTGCCAGAATTCTGATCAGTGCTCTAATTCATCTGTTCAGCCCCCGTGACACACTAATACATTGGTCTTACACATGCTACTCCTCTATTTTTTTGACACAATAAGCCAGTTGTGAGATTGGGGGCTGCATTTTGCTATCAGTTTGTTTTCTGCACTAGCTCAGGCAGAGCTCAAGGGTGACTATACCAATCAGTGCTGATGATTTCTGCTGCTATTTGCCATTTTATTTCAGCATCTCTCCTTGACATGCCAGTTTCTGACAGAATTTCATTTTTGAGAAAGGGGAGATGCTCCTGGAAATCAGGCCACTTATTTAAGTATTTACTGTAAAAATGGCTTTAGGGGCCTAACTTTGGAAATGCTAATGGGAGGCACAGGCAGGTATCTGGCAGCACATGAACTGCTTTATCGATCAGACACATATAAGCAGGTTCAACTCGATTTTTCCCGTTAATTCATCTTTTCCCCTGACAGTACTTCTCTCACTCAGACTTCAGCTTTAAAGAGCTGCAACTCAAAATATAAACAACAAAACCCCCAATCCTATACTCTACCCAAACATGCCAAGGAAACAATTTTTTTCTTCCTCTGTTGTTCCTGCCTCAATATAGAAAGACTTGTAAATGAAATAGTGATAGTAACCGCATGCTCAGGGAGATAACATTTACTTCCTAACAAACAGCAGATTTTTTGAGATCCTGCTGAGATTTGAGATTTGGAGGTCTGGACACTAGAGCTTTATATAATGCTGTTAAAAAGTGAGATTTCCGGTGGGTCCCACAAGGATGTCAAAGACTGAAGATAACAAACCTTCTGAACAAAAAACACAAACTGGTGGGGCTTCTTACCCTTTCCCTGCCACCCTCCTTCTTTAGGACTGTTTTACTGGGCACTGCATAACAAAGAATTACCCTTTCTTAAACCAGCAAGTGCTCTCTCTCACATTACAGAGCTTTCCATGGCACGCTATGCAGACAAAGAAGGTAGTCTCTTACGTCCATAAGAGCAGCATTGATGTAGTTGCTGCTCTCCCCATCAATAGTAATTAAGAAAGGCAGACATCTGTCAGGTGGCAGCATATCCATGAAGCGGTTCTTGTCGTGGTTCCTTGGCAAGCAGGCGATGCTGCAGTCCTCTGCCTGCAGGCGAGGGGTCACAGAATTCAGGGTCTAAGGGAAAGAGGATGCTTGTTTTAGCACGCTGAGCTAACACGCCTGCAACTCGAGAGTCCCCAACTTTTACTGCAAAATATTGCAATATGAGAAAACGTGAGGCATTAACAAGAAGACATTAGCAAATGCAAGCTCTTATCTGTTTGTTGGACATGCTGGGGCTTTGCAAGGGAGGTTAAGCTGTGGGGATTAAAGGCACTCCATGTACCACTGAACACATTCCGCATGACACCATCCCTTCCGAAAGGAATAAAACAAAGAGGATCCTTTGGAGCCCTTAAAGGCTATGCCTTCGCTGTGCAAATGCAAGCCAAAATTCTCTCTGGCTCCTACTCAGTGGTCTTTATTTCAGGCAGATATTTACTGCAATTTTATTAAAAGCAGGATGTTTTGTATTTAAAACAATTTTGCAAAGCACATAAACATGGGTGCTTTATTTTGCAGACAAAAAGTTAGAGACCAACTGCTACAAAAGTGATATGAAAAAGCTTCTTCTTAAAATAAATTAAATGTGTCTAGAGGCAAGAAAATTGTTGTCACATCAAGAGTTAGTAGGAACTGTGAATACCTGAAACTCATCTTTGAGATGTGAAGAGTTTGTCTGAGAGTCTATTCTAATCATATCAAAATAAGCAGCTTTGAATTCGCAGACAGGAATGGCAGTTTCTCCACAGAGGCAAGCTTCTAGAATGGCATCGTGAATAAAGATGTACTGCTCCTGTCAAATTAAGAAAAGAAACAAAAATTGTAGCCATTTAAAACCAACAAATCTTTCTTTCTTTTAGGATAAACACGCCTACTGCACACTCTTGAACCCATTAAAAGTACTGTCCATCAGTACATTAAATAATGCTTTAATACAAACAGTCTTTCTCTTACTGGGGTGCAGAGGAAAAGGATGTTTTCTTCAGGATCAATTTAAATTCAGTAAAACTTAACAGAACAGGTATGGTAATTTATTTAACAGGATATTTTCAGTTTTCTTGCAGTGCTTATGAATTTCTGCACATATGCCAAAAATTGTTGATTTACCAATTTTTTTTAACAGCTTTCAATCTTCTGACATTAGCAGAAAGTGTAAATTGCTTCAAGCACTACTAGTGCGTTTAGTAAGTATTTGGCACGCTGCATTCTCCTTATGCATGTGCAAGCTAGTGCATCAGTTGCCTCATACTTGGCTCTAGGCCAGTAATAAATATCAGTATGTTCCAACAGAAGCACCATTTCTTCCCACTTTTACTAATTTGCCTTGCGATAGCCTGAGTCCTAGATAACTGCATTACTATTTCAGTGAGGCCTCCTGTCAATTTTTACACAAAATGCCCATTATATTTACTCACCCTGAGAGTAATAGATGTAAACCTTGTCTAGAACTGTGCCAGCCTCACAGAGCTATTGTGAATACCAATGAGGTTCTTAAGAGCACAAAATTTAACCTGTGCCTGTAAAAACAGCACATGTCCAGGGACCACAATAATCTTCTGGCTCTACAGCCTGTGTGCCTTACCCACACAGCTATGGAGCTATTGGCATCACTGTTGACAATATAACCATCACAAGAACTTGATGCAATGACAGCTTTATTTTGCTGTGCAAGTATGAACCTCTGAGAAAAGCTGAGAGGTAAGAGGCAAAAGAGAGAGAAAGGAATAATAACAGATGTGTTAATTCACATGCAAGTGCAGATTAAACTAGGAGGGTTAAAGCAGTCACACTGAAACACTCCACCCCGTGCACTTCCCAAAGGTTAATGGCTCTGTAGCAGAAATAGTTGATCAGGACCATCTATTGTTCAACTGCCATAGGTTGCAGCGTGGAACAAAAACTGCACCAAATTACACTGATATGTTTGGCTGCCAACTGCAGAGATTTCCATGTGGTCACGGGTGAAATAACATCTCGAGTACATGTCACTATGGAGGCAGGAGAGAGAAGTGATGAACCACTTCAGGTAGTCTGCCAATAGAAACCAATGGTTTTATTGTGAAGCTGCTGAAGGCCTGTTGAAAGACCAAGAGTAAAACTATGGAAAAAGATTCGCAGCAAGGTTAATAAAAAAAACAAAAACAGAATTGAAAAGGGAGCGTGAAATGGATGTAAAGTTCACCAGTCAATTTATAGATAAAGTGATTGGAGATTGTCTAAAACAAGAGGCAGCCTGCTGGAATTCCAGTTTTGGGATCCTGGGATTGCTGATTCCAGAGCTGGGGAGAGACATCCCAGACAGGCCTAATGTAAAGTATTCCCTGAAAAAATCCTCCTTTCTTTCCTTTTGTTACCAAGTTAGGCAGGCACTTGTTTCTGTGAAGACTACAAGAGCTGGCAGGTTTGTTGCACCACCCTGGTTCTGGGTGCTTTTACACTGAGCAATGGTCCCCAGTGGAGACACCCCTTCGACAGGGCCACTGCCTGCTGTTTTCAGAGTCACAGTGAAATTCTGACCTAGAATGTTTCAAAAAGCATCAGGTGCCGCAAAGGCAAAGTGCTGTACCTCAGTCTGTACCATGTTGATGCGCCGGGACCGTAAAGCTTTGACACAGTTGTAGATATCCACAACACCTTCTCTTTCTGCCATATCTAACATGATATCGATCACGATATAACAACCTGTCCGTCCAGCACCAGCACTGAAAAGAATCAGTAAAAACCATTAGCAATAGCCCCAGAAAAACATCTACACACTTTATATCCATTATTGAGGGCATTTTGATAAAGTCTCTCAAGTTTTTCATCACAGTCACTATTGAATTTTTATCTTCTCTTCTTCTCATCATCATGTCCTTTAAATCTTTTGATGCTTTCAAAACAACTTTTTTCCATCACATTTGATTCACTAAGTAACAGCAAAAAAGAAAAAGGTTTATTCCTCTTATCACCCAGATCAATACTTAAATTAAAAAAAGGAGTTAAGTTTAACTGAAATCTGAAGAATGATTAAACTTATGCACTTCAGAATATTATAGATCTCGTTTTTCTTTAAGAAGACTAAGAATGATTTTTAAGTGATCTATTACAATAAGAAACTCAAATATATGTTTTACCAGCCAAGTTCCAAGCTAGTTCAGACAGCACATTTAACAGTATCCAGAAGATTCACTCATGATTTATTTTGGCTTTACATGAAGCTATGGACAGTTTTTGCACAGTGAATTATTAAAATCTACAAAGGCTGAGTAACTTTATCTACAAAATGTAATTAAACATTTGACTAAAATGTTTAAGTAAATCAAACATTTGTAGAAAGCAAATTCTATTTGTCAAAGGACTGCGTCCTAACAACATAACCTTGCAAAATCTGCACAGGAGAAACATTCTGTATTTGTTGTCACTAACCTCATTCCATCTTTCTTCATCTACTTGCTTACTTTGCTTTAAATTAATAATCTGTTCAGACATTATATGCAACACCAAGCTATCAAAGCAGATGTATCTACACTCATTCTCAAATGCTGTCACAAAATTGTTGAAGGCTACCTAAAATGATAGCCTGGAGTATCAAGATTTAGCTGGTGCAGCTGTTGCAGGGAAAAGAAAATCTCAGACTATTCTATTTAGGAAAAGTGTACTAGAATCTGGTTATTTTCAAACATTGCTGTAGACAGCCAAATCCTACTGCAGAGTGAATTAAGCAATTCAACCAGGAAACAATAAAAACAGAGCACTTCAAAATGATGGATGCTTCAGAAGAGACTATTGTAAATAACAATATAAACAGTTGTGAAAAATATGAATCTACTCCTGTACAAACCTGCAATGGACAACAATAGGGCCTGCACTAGGAGGGTTGGATAATTTGACTCTCCGTATGAAGGAAAGCAGGCCTGTGGCATTGTAAGGAACTCCATGATCTGGCCAGCCAGTGAAATGAAACTGTTTAACTTCACGGATTTCATTGTAGCCCCTCTGTAAAAGGCAAAAAAAGGTTATGAAATTGGAAGTTTTTCATAGACTAGATAATACCTGACTCAAATAATGATCATATATACTGATAGAATCTATATGCAGTTTTCATCATTTCACCAATAATTTAAAGCAAAGATCCATAGGAAGCTTGGACATGTCATTGGGTTATTTAAATTTTGAAGCTTGCAATTTTTACTTTAGACATTAGGTATGCTAGTTTTGCTGCACTGAAGATTTTTTTAAATAGACTTCAATGCATTTCACATTGATTTTCAGAAGTTTTGCTAACTAGGACACGGGCCTGCTGCATTTAAAGTCAAGTATAATAATTCAGCATAAGACCACAACTGTATCACAGAGTATTCACATAATTTGTCCTTTGATAGGGACAGACTCAGTGGCAGTCAGGACAGAGTGTGTAGGGATGAACAGCAGGCATGACTCATAATCTGGTACTTGAGTTTAGCTCAGAAGTGTGGCTGTGGAGAAGAGGTGACTGTCAGAGAGGGGACCGCAGCAGTTGACATTTCTGGGGAAATTCAAAATCCCACAGTGAGATGAATGCTTGGGTAGCGCTGACGCAATGAATAACTCTCATGGTATGGCAAGGCTGCCTACACCATGGTCCTGCTAACAAGCCAGAGGTATTTGGCATTCCACAGAAACATCAAAATAGCCTCTTTCATCCTCCTTGCTACCAGGAAACAATATTTTGCCAAGGCCTTTCAAAATGTGCTCACCCTTCCCAGAGTGAAGGTCCTGACGACATATTCCGCGAGAGGCTCCATCTCTACACAAGTCACTTTGAAGTCCCCATAAACTTCAGTGTCGTCAGGCCAGTACTTGTAACACTTGACCTAAATAAAAAATGGGTATGATTTTACACCAAGGGCAAAGAAAAGCTTGATGGTACAGTACTGCATTACACCACATTTATTTCCAAAATGACCGTGCATTCACGTGGCTTATCATGGCTAGTGGCTGTTATGTCAAGTTAAGCACTAGCTACAAGGAGTTTCTGCTGCTTTACACTGCTGTATTTAAGTGCCAAATTCACTTCTAAATGAGCATTTGTATTTTCTTTAGTGCTCAGCTATGGAATATATTTCCACTTATGTTAAACTGTGATGCATTTTGTACCCATAATCACACTGTTGCAAGTAATCCCAGATACTTTATATACATCCCTGAGGTATGTGTTACTGCTAAACTAAGTAATTTGCTGATTTCTAGCCACTGCTATAGAAGCACATTTCCTCCACTACTCTTCTCATTTGAGTGACAATATACAAATCTATTCTGTTGAAATATGATTTTTGGATTCAGACAATTTTCCAGTACTCATGAAAGCAACACAGCATCAGTTTTCAGAAGTTGCTTTTAGACAATACCATAACTGCAACATTGCCTGGACTCCTCCCCCTTGCCCCCTCAGGATGCAGGGCTGTCCTTCACAAGACCCTTCTACATTCTGCCCAGAGTAAGTCTTGTCAGCAGGTTTTTTCTTTAAGCTTGCAGCATTAAAAGAAAAACAAGTGCGAAAACTTACTCTTCCAACTTCCACTAAATTTGTGACCATCACAACACAAGCTGACTGCTCCTGCCATATCATTCTCCAAAAGTCATACACAGTCTCATGAACTGGACCTGCAAGAAAAAATTCCAGGTAATATTCTGCCAAAAAATAACAGTCAAAGCGAATGCTAAAAATAAAATCCAGTGCTTTACAGAGCTGATGCATGTGAGCATACGTGCTCAAAGAAAGCTTTGGGAAACCACATCATTATACCATTGTGCCAGTTTCCAGATTATATTGTTACTTCTAACCAATGCTGAATATTCTCAATTTAACTGAATTACCACTTGAAAGAAATTAATGGCAGGTGTTTCATGTAGCAAAATGGCAGAAGTTGCTTGAGAACTACAAGGACACAGCAATGTGTGACTGCATCTATAGTTACACTTCCAGTTTTGTTTGACATTTGTTAAACATAATATGTTGAGAATGAGTTTCTTCAGATGTTCACCAATGAGATGCCCACGCCAGCGTGAAGTATCAGGCAGGAGGGCTGCTGGTACAGATATTGTGCCCCTATTATCTGGTTCCTGGCAAAGCATGGAAACATAAGTAGGCGCTGAACCAGAAACTTCCCACTGAAGTGCATTTGAACTAACTTAACTACTTCTCTGTGAGGCAAATGAGAAGCACATGTTTAAGCTTTGCCTCCTGCTCTGCTGCACAGACAAGTTCAATTGAGTGACAGAGGCATTTACCCTGTTACAATAATCTCTGAAACAGCTCCTTCATCATCATCCAGCAGTACTATAAATATTACTGTATAAAACAGACATAGAATCCCAGAATTATCTGGAAAAGACCTTTAACATCATCAAGTCCAACTGTAAACCGAACACTGCCAAGCACACCACTAAACCTAAGTGCCACATTTGACGACTCAAACACATTCTTTCATATGCTAGATCAAAGGCTGCACACAAAAGCAGCAATAAATTTTTCACTCCTTTACACATTATTATGTGCAATGATTTGCATAGTAAAACAGAAATAAAATACAAATGTAGACTTGATACCATATAGATACCATAGAGACCTATTTAGGCGCCACTTACACAAAAATGAAAAACAAATGTGGACAATACTTTGAGCGTCCTGCTTTAAAATAAGTCTTTACTTTAACTTTCCTGTGTGCACCTACAGTCAAGTGAGGGACAAATAACAGGATATATCCAGACAGCTATCTGATTATGCTGACAGTTCAAATAATGGCACACCTAAATCTAATTATTTTTATTTTAAATCATAGCCTCTGAAATTTCAGTGCAATCTTACACTAATCTACTTGGTTTTCCTCATTGTGAGGAGTTTTATCTGAAATACAAACTGAAAAATTTCCATAGAAATTCAGGTTTTTTTCTCTAGCACCTCTTTTTATTATTAGGGTGTTATATGATAAAGATTTGCCTCACTCCTTTGTACAAAGAGTTTTTGTCCTCTGGCCTTACTTTAGACAGATTTTCTGAGAGTGTTTAATTTATCATTACTATCTTCACTGCATCCTAAACTAAGTCGTAGACAGTAAAATAAAACATTGTAATATGGAAAGAAAAATGCCTCAAGGCAGGTTGAAACTGTTCTCTTCTCTGTCCATGTCTCTTTTCTCCATTCATCTTCATAACTGGAAATCATGGTAGTAGGTTCTGACTTTATCAGCTGAATTTATCACTGACAGATTTTCTCAATAGCTAATTAACATGATAAATTAGTGCAGTTTTTAAATTTCTTCACATTCCATCCAAACATACTACGTTAATTTACCATAAAACAAGATAACAACTCACAATACTGGGTATGCTTTATTTTCATCTACCTCTGTTTTACCAAAACACTGTGGAACACTACAGAGAACAATTGTTTGATTTGATTAAAGCTGGCAGATCCTTACCTTGGGTTGCAATGTAGTGACTTGGTCTCTGATATCCCTAAAACAGCAATATAAGTTCGTTTGAGTACCATATTACTAACAAAGAGTGGAAAATAAAAGCATAAGGATGCTACAGAATCCTTATCTCTAGACAACATTTTCTGAACAAACCAATATTTAAGAGCAGCATGAAGCTCAAAACCTAAAAAAACAGTTAATATTGAAAAGTTCTGAATGACAACAGATAAAATGAAAATAAGAACATCTGACTCAAACAGACATTGTAGTGTACCAGGAAGGAGTACTCTAGATTGGTCCCTTGCACCTAAAAATGAGTCTTCTATTGACATTATTTCCCTAGCTGGATACAATGGGGCTTTTATTTAAAATTTAATAAAAATTCTCTGCCACCATATTATCTCACAGTTGATCTGTGTTCTTAACTTAGCCAGTATGAAAAAATACACACCTTCTGTCTTCTTCTAAACAGAGAATCACTGTAAGGCACAAAGAGGTGTATAGCCCAGCCCTAACTAATGGGGACAAACACTCTGTTGTGTGCGCAGAATGAAGGTTCTACTGCAGTAAAATCTTCTGCTTGGCTGCACAAAGTGTGCATCAATTACAGTGGGCATGATACACACAAGTATATACACAGTCTTACACACACACATATATATATTTAGGTAAATAGATAACCCTACACAAGTAAGCCTTTCAAGATAGCTGGATCTATGCTAATGGTAGCAGCACTATACAGCACTAATTGTCCACATAAAAACTGAAAGACAAGAGCTACTGCTCTTGAGGAAATAATTTAGAGTATATTTTGACCAGTGCCAACAATTTAGCTACAAAGAGGAAGGAAAGTTTAGTGTTGCTGGTGAAAAGACAATACTGAATTTCACAATGTGCAAATGTTAATAACTCCAATTACTCTGTAGGTTAAGTTTTATTAGGCCACTTGCTGGAGGTATTGCATTATAGGGGAGTACAAGCCCTTGGATTCCTGGTATTCACAAGGTGCTACTAAAGTGAAGGATTTCAGTGTACCCTAGGAGTATATATTCTTTTCCACAGAATGCTTTGTTATCCTGTGTAGAGTGAGAGCACCTTCCTCTGGGGCTTCTGAAAAAACTTTTGAGTATCTTACTCTTGGCTTTACAAGAGACCAAAACTGCATCAAATGATGAAAGAATTTCTCCTGAAGTCCTTAATATCAAGACACAACTTCAAGTTATGGAAGTGGAACCTGTGCTACACGGGTTTACACTCAGTAATGTTTTTGAGAAGATAAAAGTGTCACTTAAAATTTGCAAAATGCCAGTTTTAACTTGTAGCTTTCTTGTCTGCTTCTAATGAGATACAATTCACTCCTAAATAAGAAAATCAGTATCCTCAGGGAATTATTAAAAATCTGTGAGAGTTTTCTTGTTTAAGGCCCCAGGCAAAATATCACAGGCCTATCATTTCAGAGATTGCCATGTTAAAATATTCAAATAAAAAGACAGAAATATATTTGGAGCTAAATCTTTATATTCTGGAAAGTCAAAAGGGTCTTAAATAACTTATCAACTAAAAGTGGTCAGGAAAAACTTCTAAGGAGAAATTATAAAGAAAAGCAATCAAAGCCATGTATTTTAAAAACACTTGTTGTAGCTATTCCACTACCTTTCAAACTGCTTTAGAATTAATTTGAATACAACAACTTGTTTATTTCTAAGGTGTTAATTAGAGAAAAGTCATATTTTGTTAATCAATATGCCTGGTAAAATTTGGATCAGTTTTTGAAATTTATAAATTAATTTTTATTCTGATTAAAGTATGGAATTTCAAATTTTAGAGATTTTTTGCAGAAGTGAGGAAACTTCTGTGTTAAAAAATATATATATGTTTGTGTATATACTTGGTAATACCTAAATTAGCACCTTAAAACAAATGCCAGCCAAATACTGCTTGCCTAAAAGATTGTTAAAAGCAAACTAACAAACTACCCCCCATCCCGCAACCTACAAATGTCATCATCCCTCCTTTTTTGCCAAACATATATCACAACTACTCCACAGGTACATTTTCAAACAACTACAGTGCAGCATACTATCTAGCTTCTCACATCTACATGGGAAGGGGAAAAGAAAGGCTAGTGGCCAAAATCAGCACTAAAAATGGGAACAGCAAATTATCTTTAACAGATAGGCTCACCTGCATTACCTAACATCCAATAATATTCAGAGCTAAGCTAAAAGGCTAAACTATCTTTTCAAAACAGGTACAAAAAATATTCACACAAAAAAGAAATTTTTGAAAGAAACAGATGAGATAAATTAGATGAGGCATGCATAGTTATCAACTGATAAAAATAGAAGAGGAAAGTAATTAATAACAATATCTATATTAAATATTTACAATAGGATGCTGTTATTCACATATAGTGGTACTTACATCCCTGTACAGCCAAATCTACAGCCCAAACCAAAGTCAGATGTGAAAGAAAGCACAACAATGTCAGTGAGTACTAGGACGAGGAACAAGGAAAGTGTACATTTGTTCTTAGTAAAAGAAAGCTTTCAATAATATTGTAGCATAACATGCAATAATTTCACTTAGAGAAGCTGGCAAATTGAGAGGGAGAAAGCTGTGCATTCCACTCACATCTATGTAGTTGGCATTAATGTAATCTGAAGAAGGATCATCTTCAACAGGTTGCAAAATCACCCTGGAGTGGTCATCTGTAAAAACCAAGTGGTTACGGAGCCTTTTTGAAGTGTGATTTTTAAGCAAGATATTAATGGTAAATCATCTAGAAAACCAAAATCAGCTGGTGTAAGTGCCTCACAACTTACAATCCTTAAATACAAAGTGTTTACACAGAAATACAAAGAACCATTTTGTCTGAGGTCTATAATTACTTCAAAAAATATTCACTACATTTTATTAAGTGCAGCTGAAAGGTATTGGCACTGTTACATGTGGTTTAAAAGACAAAGAAACCAGATTACTTGCTCAAAGTCCCTTTCAACATCAGCTCCACTGCTGCTTATCTAGAAAACCAAAATTGCTGATTACTGTTTCCTCACTTCCAACCCAAGCCTGCTCAGGTTCATGTTGAGACATTAATGAAATCAAGACTAAGGAGTTAGCAAAGCACTTGGGATTTGATGAAGAGGTAGTTCTACCCATTCAGGGACTTCTCCGGCACCATGATTCCTGCATGTTCAATCACATGGGTAAAACAATACAAATTGCAAATAAACAGAACTGACATCCAAATGAGTGCTAGCGTGTTGCTGATATATGCTTACCACAGCTTGCACAACAGAGATGCAAATGCGAAATTCAGCCTGAGTTATAAAAGGAAGAAAGTTGAACTGTGAAGAACAACAACAACAACAAAAAGCTGAAAAAGGCACTGTCCTGCTTCTCCGCTGTAGATATTAAGCAGCTGTGCCACCGGAGACTTGCAAAGGAAGAGAGAGCACGGCCCAAGTAACACACGAGTAGAGCGATCGCTCAAACTGAGGACACCGATACTCACATGCTATAATGTTTCCATAGCGGTTCTTTGTTCTGTTTTGATCCTTCTTAGCGACATCCCAAGAAGCTGACTGCCCCTCAAAGAAACTCTATAAATAAAAATGTTCCGAAAGAAAACATTCTGACCATTAATTTATCTCCAAAAGTAACAGTTTAAAAGAACTGCCCCACCATAAAGTAAGTCCAGCTTTGCTCGCCTGCCCCGGTCACCCAGGCAGTACCATGGTACAGAAATACCTAGAGAAGAAGGGAGCCTCTCTCCCTCTGACTGCTACCAGTAAATGGGAAACTCACTGAGGAACTCCAGAGGAATTTCAAATCCTGTAATTGCCAGAAGGCTAAACTTGATTATACATCCTTGCTATGGAGGAATGACAGTAAACTGAGAAAGCACAGAGAGACTGATCACTCTTCTTACAAGATAGTGTAATATACAGCCTGTTTAATACAGTGTTACATTGCTTTCCACATACTACTTAGTAAAACATCCTTCCTTCCTACAGAGCCATCAGGAACTCTCCTCTGCCAATGTTCACTGATCTTCTTGTCTTTCCTCATATCCCTCCCTCTAGCCACTAGCAAAATTATTCTACATTTTTGAGCTCTTAAGACTTTGATCTCTCAGTATCGATAGAAGCAGTTTTTACTTCTCCTTGGCTTTCTCTTCATTGCCCGTAGATATTTTAAGCTGTTGTAGGTCTATGCTACTCCTTCCTTCCAGATGTTCTCTTATCCTGGGTAAGTTATCTCCAGAAAATACACAGTAGCCATGGAATCAGAACTTCAATGCACAGTCAGAAGTCCAAAGCAGGGAATAGATGTCATGTATAGCAATAGAAAAACAGCAAGCAGGAAAACACCTGATATGGCATCAGGGACCACCCTCCCCCCCCAGTAGTGGCTGACACTTGGGCTTAGCCTTGAAGTTAGGCAGAGCACAACAAAGCATGTTTAAGTAAAAGAGAGGAAAGGAGCATAATATTCTTTTAAAAACCACACATTTATTTATTCCAGTTCTTATGTTTACAGTAGAGACAGCTGCAGAAAGGAGAGAAGGTTGAAAACTGTGTCAGAAGAGATTACTTACTCAGAGACAACTCATTGTAAACCTAGCTGTATTGTGAGCAACCTTGGCAGTCCCATTTCCATCTTTTCTGTGTGTCCTGCCTGATATCCTAATCCCAAAGAATCACAACAGATTCAGAGATCAGAAGAGAAAGAAATCTGTACTCATCTTCTACCTCCAATGCTGGGAAAGTCTTGCTTCCATTTTAACATTAGAGTTGTAATGGACATGCTCAGGCAGGTTTAATTAGAACTTCAAGACGTTACTACCCTCATCATATGTTTACTGCTTCTCAGCTGGAGTTAAGTCCCAGTATTGCCCTACTGAGATGCTAAAATAAATCAGGAGAGTGCTTCCAGTCAATGTTTCTTGCAAAACCAGGCAGGTTAAATTCTTTACTTGAACCTAATCCAGGAGATCTGCACTAAAAATAGCTCACATAACTAATTACAGCATTTCCACTAAAGAGCACCAACAAAAGAGTGGCAACTTCTTACAATATATCAAAATCATTCTTTTTATACCCTAGGGAACACACAGGGATTTTCTACCAGGCAGCTGTAAAGGCTCAAACCATTGGACTCAATTTGCTATTTCACTGTTGGGTTACATATATAAAAATCTTATGCCTGTTAATCTGTTTTTCACTTAAACCCATGACATTTAGTTCCATCCTTTTGCAATACAATGCAAACAAAAGGCTGCCCATTTCAAAGGGATTTTTCCTAGAAAAGCCCCACCACTGGAGATCTCACCTCATACTCCTCTTTAAATCCATAGCTGTCAGAGGTCTTCATTAGGTTAATATGCTGCAGGAGATCAGCCACCCTGATGGCAGGGTGCAGCTGCCCAGTCTGGTACGGGGATTCTGTGCCTTCACAGAGATAACGAGGGACATCCAGGAGTCGGCTGGACTCTGCTGTTGCACTGTGATTTTCATCTGTATTCACAAGAAATCAGTGCATTATGTACCCACAGAGCAGTAACACCTGCTGCTATACATATCAACATCTATTTTGAACCTCTTCCTTCAAAAACATCTCTAATTTCTGAGAAAGTAAAGCACTTACTCTCCAGCACATTAATACTGTGAAGTACATAAAAGAATTTAACGGCAAACACATACAAAAGTTTGCAGTCCTTCATCCAGCAATAAAGAGGTCTGAGGGGCATTTTATTTGAAGCTACAAAACTTTATGACATTAATGTACTTGGAAACTCCAGGCTTTATCAACCAAAGTAACTTTTTAAGGGCTAATACATATAAATAGCAATATTACACCTTAAAGAATAAATTAGAATAATTCCAGAATGGTATCAGCACATCATTTGTCTAAAACCAACAAAGAGTGAATTGAGAATCCAGTAAAAAAGAGAAGCAATTATGCCACCACTTCAGAACACCACGTCCACTTAGAAAGATGAATCAGCACTACAGAGTGGTCATTTTAACTCAGGTCTTTTAGTAGAAAAATGAAACTTGAGTTGAGTGTGCTGGTTTCAGGCACAATTTTTGCCCTTTATAAGCAAAGAAGTTTCTTCTAACGCTCTGTGTTACATGAATTCTCATATCAAAACCAAATGTCAAAGCTGCATGAGGTGATCACATTTTGTCAATCCCTTCTGTGAAATAGTAATTTTATTCAAATTAGTAATTATCAGATAAAATGAATTTGCAGATGAAGAAAAATTCTAATCTAAGTAGCTGCTGAAATGAGAAGTGGGTAGTCAACCGCTCCTAAATCTCTTTGAAATCAATTTACCATATTCCTTGCAAAGGATCCAGATTAGGAGGCAGAACACTCTAAGAAAAATGAATGCCCCAAGGGTTGGATTTTGTACAATTACACCAAAATGCAAACACTATTAATGCCTACTGAAATGAAATCTCCTGAGAAACTTGACTCTTTGAACTGTCACCTGAGTTGATAATTTCAGTATATTTATGCCTCAATAACCTGCCTAACAACATGAGTGACATGCAGCAGTCACTTTTTATTGTAGTGTTACCTACACTAAATCACACATGCTTCAAACTATCTCAGGATTTGTAGTTCTCCCCACTCCTCACAGAATACTTACCAGTAATAGGCACTTTAACCCATTGAAGCAGCAAAAAACAATGAGTGAACAGAACATGAGAAATTTATTTCAGGACTATATTAGAAAATGGCTAAAAGAAAGTGACATTCAAAATTCTTAAATCTTCACAATAGGCAACAATGAAAGCCATTTGAAAAATATAAGGGCCACATTATTATACTATCAGTGTAATAATAGGGACTTGGGAAAAGCAAAATTGTCATACTAACCTAGTGCTAATGTATACAGAATGAAGAGCAGCATTAATAACCCATACATGAAGAAAAAGAAAACTAGTATAGCTACAAAGTAATAAGAATTTCATATTAAAAAAAACCCAAACGTGTTCTGTGATGTAGAACTCATAAAATATTCCTTTTCTCTAAATAAAGCAGAAGAAAACTGTTTTGTCATGCTGGGCTGAGCAAAGACTACATGAAAATGGAGCAGGCCAAATGATGCAGTTCAAAAGGAACAAGGTTACAGGTACCCAGCCTCTACTATATGGTGTGCCCAAAAGCTTGTACACTTCTCTCCACTTTTTCAGTCCACTCAATGAAAAATATTACCTCTTCCAACAATCAATGGTTTGTTTATATGAGGAGATTTTCATGCCCAGAATAGCATTACCAGTAGATGGAAATGCAGACAGGAACTATTAAGCTGTTCTTCAGTTAGTCCCTTGCCCTTGGTATTCCCAGCTGACTGTAACTGTGTCTGCCACCGCAGAAAACACCACGGCAGGATGGCACTGAGTGGGAAGGTACCACAAGCACTTCACAAGCACAGGATCAAATTTCAAAGGTATCTTGATTATTTGTGAGACAATGTGAAAATCAGCAAGGTGAATTGAATGGTGAATGCAACAATAGTGTCTGTTGGAAAGGGAAGTCAAATATATAACTACAGAATGGAGTAATGGACTGGAAAATGATAACTGTGATTTTAACAGGTAACTCAATCCAAGCCAGCAACATGAACACAATAAAAAGGAGAAAATACAGTTCAGTTAGCAGAAACAGTGAAAGTGGGGAATGGGGGTACCTATTCCACTCAGCTCAGCATTAAGACTTCTTCCAAGAACTGTACCTGATTTGGGGCACTGCAATTTAAAATTCAGCCTATGAGTTGGAAAGTTGGAAAGTATTCAGAGGAAAATAATGACAACAAATTTAGAAAACATCAGCTACAAGATAATGAGTGAAAGAACTGGGTTAAACTCAACTGAAAGAGAAATAATTGAGGAGACATGAACCTTTCAATGTGTAAAACACTGCTTTGAAAGGACAGAAATGTGCCAGTTTTCCATATTTTCTATGTGTCTCTCAAAAGGAAATGGCTCAATCCACAGCAATGAAGATTTAATCTAGATTAGCCTAGTTAGGAAAAACCAGGGGTGAGCATTAGTAATACTTAGTAATAACACCCAGTTAGTAGTAATTAATACTCAGAAAACTGACCTTTGGGTCCCAAAAATTGCTAATATGAATCAGAATTTATTCTTACTAGGGAGGACTGAGGCACTGGAAAATTCCACTGCAAGAGCAAAATTCTGTTTGCTACAAATTTTTAAAATATAATGAGACAACTTCCAGAAAGAATCTGTATTATATGTATAGTGTCCTGCCTCAAAACAGAGAAGGGATTTAACCGCCCCCAGGTCTCTTTGAGCTTTACTTCTAGGAATCTAATTTTCAACTTCTAATTTTCACACCCACTTCTGATATTTGTCTTTTTTCCAAAAATAACCTCAGCAACTGACTGAAACTCAATACTGTACATTGTGTTTATCCAACCGAGAACTTGGGTAAAAATTATACTTTTATCTTCTTATTTAAAAAAAAATTACAACTCTAAAATCTGCATTCAGTGTTAGATGCAGCATAGACATAGACAGCCTGTCCATTTCAATGTATACTCTTCTTTTAAAGTAAGTACAATGCTGAAAAATTTACTAGTTAATGCCAATAGAACTATGTAATCAATGCAGGCATACTGAAGTACTTGTTTAGAACATGCAAAAAAAGTTGTTGTTTCCTCTTAGATATTATGAAAGTTTTTCCCTTTTCTATTTTTCTTTTCATTCTTGTTACCTAGAAAATTGAGCTTTGGTTGTCAAAAAATGTTAATGTGGACCTGAATTTTATTTTTAAAGATCTCTTAATAGAGCTCTAGTTTCACATGTCAGTTTACTGGAACTCAGTTTCAAAGCTCTGAGGAGAAAAAATTTAGTATTTTCCATTCACATGTTTCCTCAATAACTCTTCAGTTAGCAGTGACTAGGAATAACTTCTTAATGAGAACATAAAATAATTTTTATTCTAAAATTGTTGTCAGTCTAATTCTGAATTGATGAACTGAGTGTAGAATGATTTTCTGGCAAGAGCACAGTTTTACATAAAACAAGCTGTTTCAACGTTCAACCATGCAAGGAGACAGAACTCATGCAGGAATGGATAATGAAGGACTTGGGTCCTCACCTAACACAGCTGTCGGCACAAGTGGATCATTGGGCACTGTAGGAAAACAAAGCCCATGAAGAAGCACATTACCCTTAATTTGTGTATTTTTAAGAACAAAAACAATATACTTCAGAGTATAACCAGGTGATAACTAAACTCCATTAATTTTATTACAAGAGAAACCCAGAATGAATACAGCTCCAGAAAGCATCCTGAACAAAAGAGGTATGAAAGGCAGTGATTTCAGACTTCAGAAATGTAATGATAAGAGCAAAGAGATCCTTACTGAAATGAAATAAAGAAGACATTACATGCAATTTAGTTTTTCAAAGGGCTCCTCCTTCACTATTGTTTTTTTCACTTCACAATAAAGGTTCACTTTCATAGAACTCACTTTCTTTCCTTTTAAACCCATCTCTCATGTAATATTTGAATAGCTAATCTCAAAATAAAATGGTATTACTATAAAGTTTTCCAGGTAATTAAAAAAAAATTATATACATTTATACTGTTAATAGCTTTTAAAATGTGCATTACTGAAGAGATTGCTCATAATGAGTATAGGAAAATCACAGATACACAAATATAGCTGTCTGAATAAAATTCATAGAATTTTATCTTTCATTATCACAACTAGAACCATGCAGAGATAAATGTGTTGTTTTGGAAAGAAATGGCAGAATCCAGGATTTGTTTTGTTCCAGTCTGGAACAAAACATTGTAACACCAATGTGTCTGTGACAGAATTAAGCTCCAGTTCTCAAACAATTTGTCTGAAAGTTTGTCACATAGCAGGAAACCCTGAAAAACTTGTCTCAGCACAGACAAGGGTCAGGAGAAACAAATCCTCCAATATACAAAAATCACATACCTAGGATGCTAGAAACCAGTCATGTCTGACTTCTTTGCCAACCCACCAGGACAGCTGTGGTAACAGGAGCTCATGGACTCTTGGCATCACATCAGTCCATCTGAAAGGCTGCCTGAGTGCCTGGCAGCCCTGGCTCACTAATAGTCCTGTAAATTCCTGATAAATTCTTAGCCTGGGATCCACCATCGCAGTCCATATCAAACTGTCTCTGCAATCCTGCCTCCACAAATTTCAGTTCCAATAAGATATCAAACTTTGGAGACTTTTCAAAGTGGTTCAGCCAAAACTGTGTAGCAAAACCACCAGGCTGATACTAAACTCTCATTTATAATTGGTTATGAGACATTTAAAGTGTTAGCACTTTGCAGTTTGGTAAGCTTCAATAAACCAAGCTGTAAACCCTCCTCCAAAACCCATTTCCCTTATAACAACCAGGAAAGAGCTTAAGAGCCTTCAGGGATGCATTTTGCTCAAGTAAGGTAAGCAGTATGGGAGATGAGAAGAGACATGGAGTGTCATTCCCAAAATATGGCAATTCAGAAGCAGATCAGGCTGCTCAGACCTGCTTAAAGCCAAGTCACAAGTCCATGGAGCTGTGAGAAGCTCAGGTGCCTACCAGGTCCATGCCAGAATTGTATCCCTTTGTAACTTATACACTAGTTTTGAAAGATTCAGTCTGCAGTGGAGTATCTTGCTTTTGGCAAGGTATAGTGTAGATATTGGGAGGCAAGAGTGCTGAACAGTGTCAGCTGTAACCCTTAACAGTCAGAAACCCAAACCTTTTCAACACCACAGTCAGCATGTCTACAAAATATGAATACAAATATAGACCAAATTTGCAGATATATTAACAAGCTTGTTCCTAAACGTCACAAACAGCAAAGAAAATTGTTTCCTTCTGTTGTAATGTCCTTACTGCCAAAAAAACCAGAAATTAATTTGAACCTCATATTATTATTCATTTCAGACATGATGCTACACAGTCATATTTAAAATGTTGGCATTAAATAGTCTCATAAGGGAAAACTCAATTTCAAGTTTTAACTGAGGTATTCTAGAAGTATAATACTTTCCCTAAAACAAATATCTTGCATAGTGAAAGCACATGCAAATACCTAATTAAATAATTTGCCACATTCCAATAAGGACAACATACAAACACCCCTACTCAACCTTTTGCTTTACCAGCATTCCTGGAAAACCTGGAGCTTAAAACAATTTTCCTTAAAAACCAGAATTGTTTTTCGTGTTTCTATATTCACCTACACTCTGGAGTATCCATCACTGCCTACTTACATCTGGGGCTGAAGTTATGTGAGTCCATGAATGTGATTGACAGGGGATCCTCTGCATGCAGAGTGCTCTGGTCGGCGTAACTCCTGTCCATGGCATTCACCATGTGGGTCATCTCCTGGCGCGTGGTTCCCATGGCATCCTTGCGCTTCTTTGCAAGTTTGCTGCCCAGCCAAAAAAAAAAAAAAGTAACCCAACTTAATATTTGATGAACATTGGTGTCTACAGTACTCATTCTCTATAATCCTGAGTGACTGAAAAGTTTGACTTATTTCCCTGTGTACGATTTTTCAGCGTGTGATAAAACTGTGCACCCTGCTATGAAACAGTCGTGGTCTTGTGTTTTCTGTACACACACAAATGCTGTAATGGAAGTGCTTACTTCTGCACTCTGGTAATAGTTTTTTTTTTCCTGTGGAGTAATTACACTAATATAAACAAATTAGAGAATATAATTACATTTTAACTGAAATGACAAATAAGAAGCATCTGTGCATGCAGTTTTATCAACCATCTCAATTTAAATATCTGTTTTGATTTTATACATGGATAATTCATTCCCCTTGCTTGCCTTGTTGAGAAAAAGAGTCATGCAACCTTCTAAATTACTTTGTTAGTCAAAAAATGTATGAAGTAACAAAAGAAGCGCAATTATTCAATACATATTTATATTACATATTTATATTACGTTTTATGTAAAAGGTTGTGCTGCCCATTCAATATACAAGATATAAGAGCATACCACACTATGTTCCTGGTACTTAACTTTGGTTCTTTGAAAAACAAAACCGCCCTCATCGTTCTACCCTTTCATGCAGTTTGGGGACATCGAAATTTTGACATTAACAGTCTTATACTCTGACTGTATCACAGTTAAAGACTGACCTAATCTGTACAACTAAACCACTCAAATTAACAACCAGTGCCCTTAAAGTGCACACTTCAGAAATATCACTCAATTCTTCCCTTTTGAGAAAGAACTGGAAGTGATTTTCACTGTCACCATGGGTCAGATGGAAGAAGATAATATATTTTAATTATAACTTAACGCCTACTACACTTAAATATCTCAAGTAGCAGGAAGTATGCAGAGCAGCATGAGGTGCCCCTTGATTCTGCAGAGACCTGTAACATGCATCAAGCTGTTCTGAAATCTCCCTGTTTTCTGCTGAAGCCATGACTGCAATACAATAGATAGCCAACCTGCTCAGCTGGATAAATCTGACACCACACGGGAGAGACACAATCGTCACTTAAGATACGGAATTCTTGAAAATGTATGTTTAAAACACAGCTTATCTTCATAAGCTTTTTATGCATAGAATACCATCAAATGCTCTGGTAATTGTTCAGTGTTTATCTTACATTTCTCTTTACTAAAAGGACCCCCAACTCTAAATATTCCATGCATATTCTAAGAGCAGACAAGGATAACATTAGATACTTATTACATAATAGAAGATTGGATGTTAGGAAGAAATCCTTTACTGTCAAGGTGGTGAGACATTGACACCAGTTGCCCAGAGAGGCTGTGGACTCCCCCTCTCTGGACGTATTCAAGGCCAGGTGGGATGGGGCTGTGAGAAATCTGACCTGGTGGAAGGTGTCCCTGCCCACAGCAGGGGGTTTGGACTAGATGATTGATAGGGTTCCTTCCAACACAAACTATTCTGGGATTCTATGAAGAATATTAGTGTAAATTATCCATCCATTTACTTGTTGAGTCCTGGGAAAGTTCACCAGAAAGGACCTACACTGTTCTGTAGTAAGAAGTACTTCATGCTTGTACGTATTTAAGAAAATGTTACAGGGCTGTTTGAGTTAGCAGTCTTGGTTCATGATGAGGGACCACAGTGCAGAATATGGATGGACAAAGCCCTCCTGCGAATAGTAGATTCTTCCGCCAATCAGACTCATATCCTTATTTTGTCAGATTTCGTCCCTCCCCCACCCCTTTTTCTCCATCTGCAGATGGAATAGCTGAAAAATTACTAGTCAGTAACATTCTTGCTACAAAAATCCCCAAGGTGGCCTCTAAACATATCATTTTTTAATCAAATTATTCTTCGATGGAGTTCTGTATCAGTTGTTACATGAAAAATAAAAAAATCTGTTGGATGTCCCCCCTAAAATGCTTTATTTTTTACTTTTACTCCACACATTCCTTTTAACTTAAGAGGAGCTAGTTTAAATGATACTCTGGTTGTACAAATGAAGAACATAAGAACTTCCAAGAGTGAAACTGCTTGAGTTTTATCACTGGCTCCCAATACTATCAAAGCCTCCACAAAACTAGCATTTCTAGTTCAAAGTAGTTTTTTAAGTTTCAAAGCCTTTCTGATAGTCTCTGTACACTGAAGATCACCTTTTTCTAACATCACCTCAGAAATGGAACAAAAAGATTATTACATCTCATCTCTTATTAAGCTTTTCTTTGAAGTATCACTTTGTAACAAAACCTGCTATGCTAAATAAATCAACAGCTATTAAGGCTTTCACATTATTAGCTTATTACAGTAGCTACTTTCTAGTTCTTATGCTCTGCTTCAATGCCTAAAAAGGCCTATTGTGTTGTAGCACTGCAACCCAAAGCTGCTGGGAAATGGGAGGACAGCTTTATTGTTCAACAGCTCCAGGCTCCCTTGGGGTTTGATGGCTTTTTCCCTTCCTTTTCTTTTTTTTTCCCCTTCCCTCACTCAGCTAAAGGCACATGCAATCTATGTTTCATGATAGTTAAGCGAATCATTAAGTTAAAGAACTTGAGGCTGACAGAAAGTGTAAATGATTCTCATTATCTGCTAAAGGATTCATTTGGATGAATCTGCTCAAGTGGGTGTTACAGTGGTTGGAGGGGAAAGGTGCTCCATCATAGGATGAAATTGTGTGGTTAATTGAGTTGAAGCAATTGTTATTTAACAAGGAAATTATAATTTGTCACAATAAATCAGAGAATGGCAGTTAGCTAAACCATCTGATCTTTTTTTGTTTAATTTTTATTTTTAAGTTTGTTTCAAGAAGTCAACTAATTCTGCTTAAAAATGTGGAACAGCATTATTGGAGACCACCAGTTAATCAAAGCACTTGAGTGCATCCTTCGAACTCCTCTGAATTCAAGGGCTTTATGCATTTATTTATAATGAAGGATGCATGTAACTGCTTGCCCAATCACAGACAAAATTGTCAAAGTCCTCGCAAAAACTCATTTGGTCAACAAGTATAAAAAAAGACAGTTTTGCTTCAATGAAGCAAAACTTTATCCAAACCAATGCCATAAAATAAGATGCACACTTTAAGATGTGTATGCAAAGCACCTCAAAAGCAAAAGAGGCAGACCATAAACTACTTATAAAAGTTTGGCATCCGGCTACAACCTGCATAGGAAAACTGGTGCACAAGATCACTCCTGAACTGATACTCTAAGAACTTACAGTTTGTGACTTACAGGCACAGTTCACTAACTAAGACATGGGAAAGGAGCATTTTTCCTTAGTGTGATGTGTTGCTGTGAATCATAATGCAAATCAAATTATGATTATAATAAACTAAAATGATAGTTATGGAAAAAACTGTAGCAAAAATCTAAAGTCTCAATATGCAGTTAGAAATACAATATCCCTTTAAAAAAAGAAACAACAGTGTAAGAATAACAGGAACAATGATACAAGCAATTTTTCAAGCCTGAGAACAAGGAAAGGTAACTATCAATAAAACTTTGGAAAAATTATAGAGGCTGTTTTTCTTTTTTAAAAAGGGACACTGCATCTTTAAAATATGTAAAATAGTAAGTCACCCGTATTCTACTTACAGATAGTAGGAGTAAGAATAGTAGCTCCTCCTGGCAAGCAAATCACAGACAGTGGAAAAAGAGAAGCAATGGTGAATGAAAAGCGTGACTCTGTCACATCCAATAAAGCAGAGAAATGTGCGTTTTAAAAAAAAATTGAAAAATTCATGTTTCTTTGGTTAGCATTTCAACTTGCTCATGCACAAACTAGCCTTACTTTGCCATGCAATTAAAAACAAAACAAAACAAAAAAAACCAAAAGAAAAAAATCCCTAGCGTATAAAAATGATTTGTTTTTTAGAAAGATCACTTGAGAAAATTACATGCTGAGATTTCACTTATTGCCAAAAATTTTGTAAATTAAATGGATTGTGTAATTTCAACATGCAGTTCAGCATAATATAATGATTACCGCCTAGATGTCATGACAAATGAACAGCTGTGTACAAATCTTGTGCAGCAGATATGCTTTTTACTTTTCAGTCACAAAAAATAAAGGCTCCATTAATAAATACATTTAATGAGAAAACAATTTCTTGTCATTCACTTTAACATATTTATCAGTACACAGTTGTATACATATATGTTTGTATGCGTACCATGTGTGGCTATATGAGTACACACATCTTGAAGAAAACTGCACATTTTCTGCAGACCTGTGTGTACTGGCATATACACCACACATTTCCTGGATGCAAACATATGCTTTCTATTTTAAAATCTTACACCTGGAAATGCTGATGTAGTCATGCTAAGCATTAAAAACATGGAAGGTAAACAAATGGAAGGAAATGAAGGACATTTGGAAATAGTCCAACAATGATTTCGAAAATAAAAATGGCATTGCTTGTTAAAGATGCAGTATCCCTTTTCTTAGCTGGTTTGATTACTCCAGTAAAAGTCTGTAAAAGCTGTTAAGAGCTTCATTCAGGAAAACTTCAAACCAATTCGTACAAAATGATCAGGCAAAGCCTAAAACATCTCAAGCTCATGAACAAAACTGCTTAGTACTCCGTTTTTCAATAAAATGTAATGCTGCATTTAATCAGTTTGAGATAATGGTGGCTGTGCATATGAGTTTATAAACCAATAAAAATGCAGAAACCATTGTTTTATTGACTTTTCCATCTAATAGGCTGTGGTCAATTCAGGTACCAAAAGGGATACTACATAATGGATCACTGAATAGGTACACTACAGAGGATGGTTCAGACGGATCGGTTTTCAGTCCCACCACAAACTAAGTGAAGCGTGTTTTTGTACGTGTGAATGTGTCAAGAGTTTTTACAGCTGTTTCTGGCTTCATGATGTGAATTGCCCTGATTCACTGGATGGATTGATTTAACTCAGGAACATACTTTTTCTATGCTTTTTGTAAGAGACCTTGACTAAAAGTGGCATTAAAAAAGTGCCCATTTTCACTAAAGGCAGTGGGGGAGAAGAATGGCACACCTACAACATATGCAATAGACAACCAATTAAATTATCATGATGAAAAATTGCCAAACATTAAAGACTCATTAAGCAAGTTAATTTCTCACCTATTTAGTATACAAAATAGTACAGGAGTTTAGAAATATTATGTGCTTTAGAATGATGGTAATTTCTAAAAGGATACTGCCTTCACAGGTTCTGAGGAGGGAAGAGGGGAAAAGGGGAAATTTAAAAATATCACTTCCCAGATATAATTAACTCACTTTGGTCAAACAATTCAACAGTGAAAATTTGACCCTAAAAAGACTCTGAATGGAAGAGGCAAAAAGGAGAGGAAAAATGAACATATGGATTTGTTTGTTACTTGCAAAACTAGTCAATCACATCTGGAAGTGACTGACACTCTGTAGTGTTAGATGGTCTTTCTCTCACACACAAACACACGTGCACACATAGAATTTTCTATTAAACATAGGGGGACCACTGTAACACGCACTAAGATGATACTTCCCAGCACATACCTTGCTACAAAGCTACAATATAGAGATTTCCTCCTAAAAGCTGAAAAACAACTTCTTTTTGTTTTTCAAAAGTTGTGTAAATAAAGAAAACTGGCTGACTATATGTCTTTTTTGCATATGATGAATTGGACCTTTTGCATATGTGTTAATTCTCAACCACAGAGGTAAACAACAGAGAAAAGTAAAAGCACTTTTGGGAAAAATCACATATGTAGCTAACTAACACAGAACACTATAAGCATACCTAATGTTTCTAATGCAGACGTTTCTTCTCCAAGTTATATATCTCCAGGGATAATTGTAAAAAGGCAATAAATTAAAAAAATCTAATGCAAACCAGTAATTACAACACATAGAATGATCTTAATCTTTAAAAATAATAGCAAGCTGCATTTCAGAGGAATACACACAACAATCACAAAAATACTTTTTATTATAACTTCTGCAAAAGGCAAGGGAACGCAACGCACACACCATGGGAAGGCAAAAGGCTCATTCTATCCAAGAGAAATCAGCTTGTGCCACACGAAGGGGACCCACCAGGGAGGGAATGCACAGAAAGAGAGGAATTGGTTTCTATACTATAACTAAGGAATTCTAGGGACATATTACAGACTTTTATGCCACTTTAAAAGAGTTGCAACTACTGGGAAGGCTAGGCTTTGAAACACTGACCAAGCAATAGGACAGCACAAGTTACTACAGGTAGGAGGGATTGGGATGCAGGGATAGCATTGAACAATGCCAGAAGATGGCGATATTGCTTACTGTCTAAGAAAGCACCGAAAAAAATTTAAATTCACTCAAATTAATACACTTTTAAACAATTTCATGCACTAAGGACTCACTAGATAATTTTACAGTGATGTGGTATGACTTTTAAGAAAAAACTCCAGGTTTACAAAAGCATAAATAGAGGTATAAAATTACATTATTTTGCAAGTTGGGCAACAACAGATACAAATAACTCATTAGAGCTGCATAGAGAAAATAATATTCATTAAGTGGTTAAAAAATAAAAAGTGCAATAAGTTACTATTTTTTCTCTACTTTAAAAAATAAAAAAATCACAATGAATTTCAAGTCTACCCACATTAGTATTCTGTACATTCTTCCACCTCCAACTTAAAAATCCTTGGAAATAAATAAATATTAGAAAATGTATAGTCACTGGATCTTAAATATAAAGAATGCTATCTTTAAAGAAATCCTAAGAATCACAGCAAAACCAAAAGAAAACACAAACCAAGAGGACCTACCAGTCCTAAAACTTTTTTTCCTAAAGACCTGTAAAAAACACTCTTTTTAAAATTGTTTGATAGGGAAGGAGAAAAAAAGATCAATCAGCACAGATAATTGTCTTACCTTTTTTTCACGATCAATATGACAACAAGGAGAAGTAGGATGAATACCAGAATTCCAGCACTTATTCCTGCTATTTTCACCACTCGATCTGTTTGTTTAGCTGGATCTGGAATCACCTCAGGTTCTTCTGTTGCTGCTGCTAAAGGAATCAAAAAAAGAAGTTACTTAAATGTGTAAGCACTAGAGACAAGGAAATAATTTTTGATAATTTTCAAATATGTGTGTGTCTTAATACAGTAGTCAAAATATAGATACAGGCATCATGTGTTTAAAGATCTACACATATGTACATAGATACACTATAAATTTAACAGAACTATAGAATAAACATAGTTGGAAAGGACTCACAAGGATCATTGAGTCCAACTCTTGGCCCTGCACAGAACCACCCCAAAAGTCACACCATGTGCTTCAGAGTTTTGTCCAAACACTTGAACTCTGTTAGGCTTGGTGCTGTGACCACTTCCCTGGGGAGTCTGTTCCAGTGCCCAACCATCCTCTGGGTGAAGAACTTTTTACCAATCTAAATCTCCCCTGACACAACTCCAGGCCATTCTCTCGGGTCCTGTCACTGGACACCATAGAGAGGAGTTCAGTTGTCTGCCCCTCCTCTTCCCCTCACAAGGAAGCTGCAACTGCAATGAGGTCTCCCTTCAATCTCCTCCAGGCTGAACAGACCAAGTGACCTCAGCTGCTCCTCATGAGGCCTCCCCTCAAGGCCCTTCACCATCTTTGTTGCCCTCCTTGCAAGAGCAAGTATATGTGTATGTATACAAGTGAATATATATATATATGTATATATATATATACACACACACCTCCACACATACAGAAGTGTTTATGCACCTGGATTTCCAAATAAGTTACTGCATTAAAAAGCAGAAGACAAAGCAGAGGCAACCTATCAACTTACCACCATTACTTCCTTTAATGTTATTTTTTTCAGATATTAAATACAGAATATTTAGCACTGAATAGTAAGAAAAAATTATCACAAATAGTAGAACACTCTTTTTCCAAGCCACAGTGTGAACTCTAAACTGCAGTACTTTTGTCCTACATCCAGTTTCAGTCCACCTTTGTACATTAATTCACCTTACAGCATCTGTTCTGAGATCTGCATTCTACTGGGAATTTTGATTCCCTAAATAAGGTCATCCACAAAGCCAAGCCTAAAGTCAGCAGTAGTTTTATTTCTGTTTATAGGCCCTGAAAAAAAACCCACAAAGCACTGTTGTACAGAGAGATGAAACCAGTCTGTAACACAGCTGAGCGGGCTGAAGCTACAGGTTACAGCAGAGAGAAAAATAGAATATACGTGAAAGTGCATAGCCATTCAGTCTGCACTTCTTTGCATAACAGCCTGGTGTAGAAATGATCAGGAAAAGGAGCCTTTCCAGCCTGGTAAAAATATGAAAAATATAAATAGGTTTCAGCCAGGGGTAAAATCCCATGAGATGTTTACCTGTAGAATAGAAAACAGCTTTCTAGTTCTCTAGTTCCTGCTTGCTCAAGCTGCGGCCTTTCCTCTGCTCCCTGGCATGAAGGGGTACATGTACTTACTCTCCCTCTGGCCCTTCTACTTTTGCTCTGCACCCAGCACGCAGCAGATGCCACTTAACCTCTCCCCTCACAGCATCTTCATGTGGAATAAGTTACAAACTGCTGGTATCACCATGCCTATGTCATTACACAGAAAGTGTCCTTTAGTCTGAAACTAGGATGCTTCTCAACCGATCACCAAAAGCAGCAGAACAAAAACCAGGAATCATATGAGAGAAAGGCTGCCCTGAAAATCTAGTCCTCTCAGAAAGCCAGTGTAGTCATTATTGGGGATAATTGGTATCTAATACTTTCTGGGTTTAACAATGTTACACAGATAATTTCTATTCAGATTCCATGTGCAGGAACCCATAGCACCTTTTGAGGGAAGGATAATGCTGTTGTTTAAAATTACTCTTTATTGCTTGTTTCTGTAACCTTCATCTCTGCAGTATCTGAACCATGTGCTAACGACTTACCCTCAGAAAAACCTTCTGAGTTAGGAACGTGCTCTCTTCCAGACACCCACACAAGAGCTAGACAGACAGTGAGAGATCTGGCAGTGGTTTAATCGTAAAACTTAATCATCATCATAAGAATTCATCATTATAATCATCTCTTTCACCTACAGATTGAACTCTATCTGCTGAGAAATACTAAGTGCTTCCTTCTCTATGTAAATACATGCTTGCATGCACACTTGCATACATAACTTGCAAGGACTGAATACTATATATTTTTGTATTATATTATGTATGTTGTTGAGGTATCAAGGGGTAAAAGTGGGGATCAGGCAAGAGATGTGTGCAGGTACAACACACATGAGCTAGAATTAATGTTGGATACACATATGATATTGTCTAACACAGGAAATGAGGGGCATGACTTTTTGAGGCAGAAGTGGAAGATGAGGGTATTCAACATTCTCAGTGCTTAAAATGATTCAACTCCCAGTCCAGTATTAACTGGGCTGGATGTGACAAACATGAATGAACACTTGATAAGCAGTAGAGCCAAAAGGCCAATCAGTAGAGTCAAAAGACAAATCTAAGCTAAATATAAATGGCTTTATATGCCAATGGGGAAAAAATCATGCTTGCTCTATGGAGTACTGAGAAACAGCAAGGACATGGGAAGGGTAAAGAGGGAGTGCGCAGGAATGGGATATTTGCTGTGTCTGGAATTGTACAGTGTGAGAGCAGCTGGGCAGTTCTGACCTAGCAAAGGTAAGAACTACTCAATCTGCAAAATAACTGAGGCTGGAGCAAGAGATTTAGTTGTGTGGATGGAGATTTAAGGCCAAGTCTTGGAGAGATTTCAAAATACAAATGACAGGGATTGAATGTGACCTGAAGATACACTTCAAAATTTGAAGGCTCAAAAATACATCCAACAATACAGGCTTTGAGCTTTGATCAGGACAATGGTATTTTCAAAGGAGTATTAGTGATGAGAGTGTGAAGGGGAAAGAATGACAGCCCTGTTTCACATTTCCCTGGAGAAAAGTAGGACTCTTATAACTTGATAGAGCAAGCTGCAATGTATGTGCTTCTCAGAGTCATGTTTAAAACTATTGCAAGGCCACACAAACAGCTATTTCATTCAGCAAAGTTACTTTAGAGAAAAAGCTATCCACACCTCAGAAAATCTGAAGGAAAAGTTACCAAGGGTGTTTACATATTTGGCTAACTTAGGCACAGGTGTTTTATTATATATGGTCTAGGATATGATTGGCTTGGACCATCAGTAACTTCAAAATGAAGCTCTCTGTCAAATTTTTCGAACAACATTGGAAAGCCAGGAGGATATCTACTGCTTGACCATTTGTTCTTGTTTCCTTACATTATGGGTTTTGAAGTAAGGGACAGTAACTTACTCCACGTACTTTAAGGCTACTTGTAGAATAAAGCTGGTGCCCACTAGAAATGTAACACAGAGTCCTAAATTAGTTGAGGAAAATGTCATTGAATAGTCATACACTAACCAAGTGTATAATCAGTGGGCAAGCCTCCTATAACTGAAATGCTAAAATCTACTGGCAAAACAATACCTGTCTTGTCAATACCAACAGAAAAATTGTTTTGAACTTAAATGAAGCTGGGATTATCATATGTATATTTCCAACAACAGATAATATATGCATTCTCTAGACTAAATTCTACCTTTGGGGGCTATAAGAAAGCAATCATAGATACAAATCACATTGTAATCTATGTGTATTGCATGCAATGATTATTTTGAGGAAGCTATTGAATGTAGCATAGAATAAAATACTGAAACTTATGAATTTGAAAGCATTTCATATTACTTGTTTTAACTTTGATAGCTTAAAGTGTATTGTAATAATCATGTGCAAGCTTACCTACATACAACCAGAGATTAAAACAGAGAAACCTTGTGTCTATGTTTTAAACCTCCACACATAAGTGAGTATCTCCTGGCTGCTGATTGCACAAGGACTACAGCAGCAAGTAAACTTCTGCTTACTCTAAGAACTTGCTTTTTCTACACTCTACAAGACAACCAGGATTTAGTTCTCTGAAGTGGCTCTTCTGCAGGATGAACTGCTAATTTTGTCAAACAAAGTAACTGAAGTAACCAAGGCTTCACCAAGAACAAATCTTGCCTAACCAATCGAGTGGCTTTCTATGATGGAGTGACTACATCAGGGCAAGGAGAGAATTACAGATGTTATCTATCTAGACTTTTACAAGCCTTTGACATGGTCTATGACAACATCCTAACACAACATCTCTAAACTGGAGAGATAAAATTATTTTGACAATAGGAGTTAACTCTTTATATTTCTAAAAATGGCAAAAATGCTCTAAAATTATTTAGGTTAAAAACACCTGCATTAGTAATTTTTAATGTTCATTTTTAGTAATGTTACCCTGCAATCCTCTCTTGTATCTTGAACATCAGAATCTATTAAAAGGTAATTTATTGATCTGAGAAAGAACCTTGCATGGTAACAGAATGATGATCATACAAAAACAGACTCTATTGACTACTAATTGTTTTGGCCAGACTTACTCTAATAGATCATGAATTAAATGTTAATTTTTACAATGTCTTTGCCTTGCATATCAATGTTTTTTGCATTTTGGTCGTATAAATCTGAGAAGAGATAACCCTACAATTTTCAACCCATGTAAACTCATCTTCCATAAAATTTGCAAGAAGAGTTTCTGACCTGAAACAGAGCACTAACTACATTTTTCCCCTGTACAAAAATAGCTGCCTACACTGAAGATTTATGAGCTAGATTGGGAAGAGAATACTGGATTTTAGCAATTTATCTACATGCCTTTCTTCTGATCTAATGAACAGTAAAAACAATCATATTCCACAGTCCCACTCACAAAGTTCATAAAATAACCCGATCCAGTGATTCTGACTCTGCACATAGCCAGTAATAGTCACCATAGAAGCAGTTGTTCTCCTTCTTTTCATAGATATTAAAGGAGAGTATTGAATCAGCCAACTTCCATGATGAATAGCATGAAGTTCAACTGTGAACAGCACTAAATTAGACTAGTATTGCTAACTCTCTCAGGGGCAGTAAAATTCTAAACAGTTGGTGAGGTAGAGTCCATCTTCTCACAATTTCCTGATGTACTTAATTACTCTAAATTTTTTAACCACATTTTTAATCAAACACACCAAAAAATCCAATATCCACTTCTGAAATTGAGCATATGCATAGTATTTACACTTAATTTTTGAAGCATACTGTGGCATAAGGAATCCAGTCACGGCACATATTTCTTCCCTGTCTTCTCCTTCCTTCTGTGGTTCAAAATTTACACACAGCCTTGCAAAATTGTCAGAGAATTTATGACACTCAGCACAAAATCTATTCGCCTATACCTTCCCAAGAAGATGGTGAAGGAATCAAGATAATGATATTCTACTTTCTCATCCAAACACAATTATTCAAGCAGAAAATTCTGGTAGGATTTTGCAGGGCTGTTTGCGTGGTACTACTAAGAGAACAGCCAGCCTTCCAACAGACAGCCTTTGAATCAGAGGTTTTGAGCAACATTTTTATATGTAACCTTCCCACCATATGATTTGACTCTCTTAATATTCACAGCATTTTATGCTGGGTTTCCTCCATGTGAGCAAGTGAAGAAACTCAGTTTTATGCATGATTAAAGCTGCTGTTTTATTACACTGCATTTTCTTTGAATGTTAATTTCTGTTTATGGCATATCTTTGAATTCTCACAAACTGGTGTTATTGCTGCAGAGCTTGATATTCAAAATAGCTGTGCTCAAGATAATCTGTTCTGCACTTTTGTTATATGACATTCAAAAACTTTTAATTAAATCCAGGAATGACACCTGAATGGGTTCAACGAGGTAACATCATGATAACATCAAGTGAAACTGAAGGTAGCTCTGGAGATGTCAGTCTACCACTTGAGAAAAGGGCTTGTTGAAGGACCAGGTGAGATTCTCTGACAAATATTTTTTTAGGCTGGTCTGCCCTGTGTTTTAATCATCTGCCCCAAAAGATTATTCTGCCTGCATAAATCTTGTTTTGTTACTGCTTTGCTACAGTGATAATCACAGTGCAATTAAGGAAATTTTTATAAGTCTGAAATTTAATTAATAAATTCAAGTTCAGTGAGAGATGATCCATAACCACTTTTAGCTTTATTAAGTTTAAAAAAAACAGTGAGCTGACTCTATTTGCTGTAAACATTTTAATGTATATTTACAGGGATCAGGAGACAGGATGTCCAACTTGTTCTAGGAAACTACACACATGATTCATGAGGTCTTACAGATACCCTCACATGGGTCACTTTGGTACAGCACTACTGATTTTTCCATCTCAAGTTGAAAGCTGAAGATATATTTAGTGGGAAAGGAATCTGCACAATTCTCCCTTCCCTACAGCTCCTAAAGAATTTCTTTCTTGGAGTACAGCTTCTGGGGGATGAAGGCATGCCAGAAATTTACTGGGGTTTGGATACATCTAAGCTGTTGCTTCCAGGATTCTAAATTACAGATTTTTAGGGTAGCATTATTACAAAGAAAAATTGTACATGATTGTGAACAGAAAGTGTGATTCCCTGAGCTGTGCTCTGAGGTGTCAGGTTCATCCCTGTCACCATGGTGACCAGGTTCATGACTGTTCCAAGGAAGAGAGTTTAACAGGCTCTGCCAGTGAAAAGGGGGATCCCAGGCACCACCAGCCTCTTCTCTGAACTTGTCCTGAAAGGGGAGGGTAGTGAGGTGATGCTTAGATAAAATCTGCTGTCTCATATTTATATTGCAACATACTGTGCCCAATTTATCCTCATGTGTGTCCCTCGCTGGGGGAAAGGGAGAGGTGTCACCACCTGCAGATGCTGCCAGCTGAGCCTAACAGAAGGAGCCCTCAGGACCCCAAAGCTTTGTGATATTATAAGTTAAGCCTTCATGTGGATAAAATTATATATGACTACGTTCTCCACATAAAAGGTCATTACTGCAGAAATGGATACAGACACTGTTTATGGGCTCTTTCTGATAGCTGATGTGCAAAAACAAAATAAAGACAGCTTCAGGCTAACCTCTAGTTAGATTTGGGATGGTGTAAGGACCTGTAGAAGTTAAGCACAGGGAGACCCACAGTTGGCTGTGCATACAAATATGATATCAAGTAAACAGGTTACACATCCTGCTTTCAGATAATGCAGAAATATAGCCTGAGCTTATGCTACTGGATGCTTTTAAAATTATGAACACGTAGCTTATAAATACTTATATATATTTTAATTAATTAAACAGTCTGGTACAGCATATCTTGCCCCACAATAATTATAATGCTACCTGAAATTCCAGTATAATGTGTACATTTATGTATAAAAGACTGTTCCTGACTAGTGTTGATAAGTCCTCTCAAATGTTGATAAATGTTGCTTTGATAAGTCATATACAATAAAAAAAAATCAAACACATCTCTACAACTCTCCAGGACTTTCAGATCACTTCATTGATGGTACGACTTTGGTAGGAAACTCTAAAGAAAAATAGAATCATATGAACCAAGTCCCTGCTGCTGTAAGAGTCTGAAATGAAAATTAATGAGGGCTCTGAAATCAGTAATGTCCATGAATTTATGACCAATTAGCAAAGAGTCTACCTTAATAGATTCAGAAGTATCAAGTGAAGAAAGTGCTGAATCTGTTTGCCTCACTAGCTGAGAAACCTTGGACATGAGCAGATGAAGAGAGCCAGAGCAGGAACAATGCTGAGGAGACAATGTTCCTGCAACACTCTGCCCTGCTGTCCATGAGTCACACTGAAAGAGAAAATTAGTGACATCAATGCATTTCTACTACATTTGCCACTGAGATACACTTCTGGAGCCGTGTCCTTTGCAGGCACTTTACTATCTTTAAAACAATGGCAAGGATAGGATTTGGTTATGGGGAATTAGGATGTTCAGTGAATGTCATAATCCACAAGTTCTACAGCTTTTGAATTGCAAGTTGCTATCCTCTGCAAGAAAACAGCTGTTTGTGCAGAGATAACTAAGTTAGCTTTAAGGGAGCTGGCTCAGTGATGCAACCATGCCCCCAGGACATAAAAAGCTCTGGGCCAGTACAGATGGCAGCTGTGACAAGGCATTTTACAGAGGTGTAAACTGAAGTTACACTGTCAGCTTCTAGTTCAGTTGGCTTAGATGGGACAGGACACAAGATAAAAATGTGGGCTAAGGCTTCTGAAATGTCACCTACCAAAGCAAAGAGCAAACACCAAGGTCAGAGGAACATGGCCTGTCCCCATCTTGCAGCATCACTGCCCAAGAGAGGGGACACTCCTCCTGGTCACAGCCCATGACAAAATCCAGGTGGCTGAGCTGCCTTTGGAACCTTCAACTCCAAAACATTCAGAACAAATTATGTTGTTGAGTTTTACATGTGAATAAATTTGAGTCTATCTGTTACTCTATTTGACACCAGAAAATCCATGACACAACCTTTTTTCTCCCCTCCCATTCTGGACTGCCTTACCTTCAAAACAAATGACTGCCAATATTTGAATGGAATCAGAATACAATATTTCAGGAGTCTGGTATTATGTTTTTTCAATCTTTGAAGTTCTCTTTCAGGTCATTGTTTCAAAATTGTCAACAACTGCCAAGGCTGGAGATTTACCTGAAAAAATCCTAATCTGCATGAGAACTCAGGTTTTAGAAATGCATAGATCTTCTAAATGATAAACTGTGGACACATTAACTGCTTGTTATAAAATACCAGATCTCATCCTGTAACAGCTGCATGTTTGAAATTTTGGAAAAATTCAGAGAAATACATAATGTCATTTTAGTTTTTTGGAAATCTGGTTAATTTTCTGTGTCTTGCAAAAAAAAAAAAATAAGGCTTTCTTGAGCCACTTGATGTATTTCTTTCAGTAGCCAATATAGAATCTAAAATCTAAATTTTAGATCTAAAAATTCAAACCAAATTTTTTCATGGCACGTGTACTATCAGACCTTGAAAAGGGTATGTAAAAAAATGGATGTAGAAACACATAACATGCATGCTGTAAAGTATTGGATTGAAACAATGAAATATAAACCACTATAGCTCTCTGATTTTGTGGAAAGGGGTATTGGCTAAGAATGATCCTCTGATCAACCTCCTCAACAAGGCATTTGAAAACTGCTTGTTGGATGAACCGTTACCATTTCTTAAGGCCATTGTGAATACTCTCCTTATGAGCACAATGGACCTGTTGTTAGACCTGTTGCAGCATTTTTTCCTAGGAACATATCAGTCAGCCTCTTGCTAATGAGATAATTTGTTAAGTTAGTGTTTGGCTACATCACAAATCAATCAACTTTCAAGTTTTACTCTAAACAAACTGCCTTCAAAAACATGTGTTTTTAAAGATAAAATCTCTCTTGATGTTATAAAGTTTCAACTGTGCAAGACACTGCACTGAGAAGTTACCTGGTGTTGACAATGAGTCCTACATGGCTTGTTAGCTCAGAATTAATTCTTAAAAGAAAATGATTTAAAAAGCAATGATTGGTAGCAAATATAAAAAAATGCCTCATCTTTCCACCAGATAGCATTTAAGAAGCTTAGCAGAGAAAGCACATTATAATGATCATTATTACTTATATAGGCACATGGCATGGTTTATGGGGGAAAATATTACTCTTAAATGTCTGAAATTACATTTTGCTATATTTATAAAAAAAAATTCTATGAATAACTTCTGCTAATTTAAGCAACTATAAAATTGCAAGTGAGAATTTACTTGTAGTGTAGGAGTTGCAGAGTTAATGCAGACCTGTATAATTACATGAAGGAAGTAAGGACAGCTTAGCTCTCCTCCACCAGAAAAGTGCAAACTCTCACCCTGAATGATAGCTCAAAATACAGAAAATGAGACGAAAAATTTTCTTATATCAAATGCAGTGCTAATAACATTGCAGATGGAATCAAAAGACGGAGGCAATGAAGAAAAGAAATAGTCTTTCCTTTATTCTTTCCAAAAATCCAAACCCACACGAATTAAAGTTTACCTAGTCCTAAATCTAGCCTTTGATAGCAGCCATCAGTTGTTATTTGACATTCAGAATTGTGAAAGGTGAGAAAATAAACAGAACCCCTCCAAGAAAACAAGTGGTTAGTTCTTTCTTTGGAGGAAGGTCCTAGTTTTTCCAAACATGCATAGGTTAAATTTTATACATAGCATTTATATATATGTATAGTTTATATATAACCTTTAATAGCACCCATCTGTTCTTAGATTATTACTGTCATGACTGCCAGCCTTCAGTATTTTTTTCCTGTAAAATTTGGTACTTTTTCAAACAGAATGAAAGAGTAAACACATATACTCTGAAAGAAGAAGATGCTTTCTTTCACAAGAGTCATATTCTTCCATTTAGAGAAATTTTTTGCTACTTCTTCAGTTCTATAATATGTTAATGATGCAGTGTTTGTAGGCGTCCACTGGGCTGGCTGGGAAACAACTGCACTGGAAGGGCAACAGCCATGGCAGAGAACCTTTTTTTCTCTTCAAAGCCTTCCTATCTGAAGAACATCCACTCCCAAAAAGTTATATAGATCAAAACTCTTGAGATTCTCCTGAAATTTTTAGCATTAATAGGTGTCTTAAGCAGCTGGATGTCTGGGAGCATGAAGGAAAGGCAAATAGCCTCTTCTAAACAAGTGGCGGGGTATCACCCAGCTGCACATCCCAGCAGGCTGCAAGTACTATCTCAGCCATTACCCTAATTATGCAGTTGTTCCCAAATCTGCTTATCCAAATACATCTGAAAGGTCTTATGTCAGCACTTTAAGCTTGGCCACCTGATTTTGGACTGAAACATCAAAGCTGTGGTGCTTATCCGTGCTGGTCTACCAGATGTGATGTGAGGGCAACAGCCTTTAGCTGGCTGCAAGCTTTGTCATCTTATGCCACACCACCATTTCCAACCCAAATATGTTACCTAAGCCTTAAACCCTGTGTAAGAAGTCATGAACCTGTCTATAGGCTTGTTTACCACATCTGACATCGAGAAACACAGCCACAGTGACACTGCAACAACATACAGCTAATGCAATGACAACTGTATGAAAAACACATCAATAATCACAGCTCTGGCTTGACTGCCATTGATTATTGAGTTCAGATCAGGACCTGTAATGATATTAAAAGCCTTTCATACTGTGTCATTGCCTCTCTATATATTCCTACATTATTAATATGTCAAACAAACTTTCAAGCATGAAGAAGAGATGGCAGTCCTGCAGATTACAGGACAAAATGTGCCTGTAAGAAAAAAGACTGTAAAAGTGTATTGCCACTTTCTGAACCTTTGGCTCTACTTTTTCACATTTTTTCCTTCTAATACTGAAGTTTTGTTACCTTCAAATTTTAAACTCTAATTAATCTCCCTCATCTGAAAAAAATAAAGATATTTTTTATTGTTTCTATTACTCGAGGAAATATTCACACAAGATTGTGATGGGGAATCAGGTTTAATAGAGAACTTCCATGATTAAAGTTAGATGAACTTTTTATATCTGTTATTATATTGGTTCATAAAAAGTAAAGGAAAAGCAGTTTTTAATTTCACAAAGCACAGACTCTGGCAGAATATACTGAGGCTATAGGAAAGGTAGTAATGGGCTGTACAGTATGCAGAACTAAAACATATCAGTTTGAAAATGACTTTGGTGCCCCTCAGCTGCATGCTTTATATAGGTATGGAGTGTTTGGTTGCTTTTATCCAGAGGATGAAATGACCTGCTCTGCACTGGATACGCCTTGGGCTGCTGCTTTATCAGCAAGTTTCTCCAGGAAAATACAACTGTTTCAAAGGAAAAAATCCCAACCATATATTTAACAAAAGCTTCAAATTCACATGCAGGTAAAAAGAAATGAAGCCAACTATAACATGCAAATATTGTATTATGATTTATGTAACAGATTGTCAGCAAAGAAGATTACTGTTCTAGTATTTATGCTTTAAATCTGGTTTTAGGGTTTTCAGTCATTTGTGATCTGATTAAAATGCGATTGATTTGGAGGAGAAAATCACCTTAAACTGATGGAGTGCCAAGAACTCTTGCAGATGAGGTGGCAAAAATATCTATACTGAGGCCCTGAGCTATTTCTAACAATGACCAAAACCAAATTTGGATCTTAAAATGAGCACAAAGATTATATTAAACAACTGCCATTAAAACAATGTGCTTTAGTGTTGAGCACACAAGCTAAGACACACCTGTATATGCCTCATTTACATTGTTCCTTTGGCAAATGTGAATTGCAATTTGAAACACACAGGCCACTCCACACTGTGAGTTCCCAATTGTAAGCAGGTATTCCTGGCCATTCATGGCAAAAATGGCCTTTCATCTTTTCAAGGAAGGGAAAAATGGCTTTGTTCACTGACTAACTTGATACGACTTTAATGAATGGTTCACTTCAGCTTCTTATTGCTTAAAACCCAAGCAATGTTATCTATCACCTTTCTTAGAGACAGATACCCAAAATTTTCAAACTTGAGCTGATGGATTCATCCTCATATATTCAGACAACACCAACAAAGGAGATGCCTTTAGATTACTTGAACAACTCTCATAAATCAGATGAATTTTCATATTTTAACTAACATGTTAGTTAAAGAAATGTACACCTGGGAAATATATTAGCTAATGAATGGAATAACAATATCTGATAAGACCTTCTCTTGCCCGATTCTGGTGTAATGATAAGACCAGTAAGTACTACATGAAAACATAGCGCAATCCAATATGATCTCACCTGCTATTTACCAAACACTCAAAAAGTAAAATTAAATACAAAACTGCTTGCATACTTCAAGCATTTAAGAAACAGAAAGTGGAGAAGAATAATGTGTTTCTGAAGGAAATATTAAACAACTTGGGACTACATGAAACTTTAAAAGAAAACTATAAAAGCCTTTTTATTATCACTACAATACTTCAGTAAGACAAAATGCTGAAAAAGAAAAGTGAGAACTGTAAATGAAATCAGTGATTTGTGATTGCAAAATGTCATTTTAAATTGGGCTGGAATTGTATCCCTAGCTACATGAGAGATATATCCCAGTGAAAAGAGAAGCAAATCCAAATGTGGATGTCTGTGAATGAAAGAGGTGGCCTATTTCTTTCCTTCTTTCCAAAGGCACAATCCAGACCTGTTACGGACATTACTTTGCACACTCTAGAAAGTCCATCCCTTGTGCTGGTTAGCAACGGGAGCTCCAGATGCCACTACACGTGCTGCCACCCCAGAAAACTACCACTGACTTGGCATAAATTGTCTGCCTTTCTGTGAGATGGGCAGAACAGGAATGCAAATAGTGTTAGGAATCATGACTGAAAGGCACTATCAAATCTGCTTGGAGTCATTTACAGATCAACCTCCTTGCAATATATACCTTGGGTCACTGCTATGAAGTCTTCACCTTTAGCTGGAACAAATACAGCCCTTCCTATTTCTTACTGTGCAGATAGAAACAACCAACCAACATCACTGAAATGAGGGAAGCGGTGTTACCTTCTACTTAACAGAAAATATCAACAAAGACCCTGTCATTTAACTTTCCCTTACCTTTGCCCCAGCTGCACGATCAAACAATTCCTGTCTCAAAGTATTGCACTGCTTTTACCCTTGATATTTCTTTTAAGGTTTTTTAAGCCTGTATACCTTTGACATGGTTTAGTGGAGGCATTAAGGCATGGGTTGGACTCGATGATCTTGAAGATCTCTTCAAACCTAATGATTCTATGATTTATTTCAAGATTCTGCCTTTTGCTTAATGAAACGTAGTGAACAAAGATGCCAATTTAAGGACTATCAGTTTACATAAAAGCAATACTTACTGAAACATTTTTCATCAATTAATTAAATGTATTGGCTCTGAGCTTCCAGCAGTATCATATGCAAAAAAAATCTTATTTTCAGACATTTACAGCAAAATGTATTTATGCCCACTAACAAAAAAATGCCTTATTAAACATTCATAGACATTGCAGGTAGTTATTAAATCAGTTTTTTCATCAGAAGATATTTTTTATATAATATCAATTTTCACCCTGTTTATTGAACACTTGCAAAGCCTCTTTCAAGAAACATGAAATATTTTACTGAGTTACAATACACTAAATTTCATTCTCAGCTCATTGACTTAACAATGTTCATTTAGTGAATGAGAATTCTAAACAAGTTTCATTACATTGAACCATCTTACACTAATCTTGACTTTTGGCAAGGATAAAAAGTACTATTAATATTCAAGAACTTTTAATTACAAATGCTGATTGGAAACCCAGTGACAGCAACAGCCAAATTCAAACAAATTTTTTGAATCCTCATCCCAGAACTCCAGAAGAAATAGCTCTCTATGCTGCTGTGTACTTCCCCATTAAACCCAAATATCCTTCTCCCATAGCATGTCCACTATGCCTGTGTTGATGCAGGTGGGTAACAACTCCAAGGAACTCCTGCTCAGAGTTTTGTAGAGACCTTTCTCACATGCCTGGCCCATCAAATACTCTAGTAACAGAATATGTCATTCCTGTCTTCAATGTTGGATCAGTGAAAAATGCAGCTGAGATTAAGCTGAGTTAGGTTCAGAGATGGGTTATCCTTCCCTCTTCAAACAGAGCTCTTTGTGCACAAGGGTCTGTTCCAGCCACAATGAAATGAACAGAAATAGTTTGAGAATAGTTGCTAAGGTTAAAAGAAGTCTTTTCACCTTAGCTAATGCATAAAAAAAATCAAGAGGGTTGTGGGTAAAACAGTAAGGCAGTAGTAAACAGAGATTTTTCAGGGAGGCTGAACTCAAGGAATTTGGGGGAAATGCAAGTGTGAAGTAGCACACCCTGGGAATTATAATTTTTCTCATTTTCCCTCAAAGACCCTGTTCTTAAATTCCAGTTAGTTTCAGGTATCTGACAGGGAAAAATAAGCAAGTTCATTCCTCTGTGCCCATTGGTATCTTTTTTCCAAATTTAGAGCTAATGGAATTTCATTAATATAAAATTTCAGAACACCAAATCTGAATCATCACTGCAAATCTACAAAGGGGAAGAAATTTTACTGAAACTCCATCCTCACTGGAAATATAATATCCTGAAAAGCATGACCATAAAGTCTCTGGCTGAGGTGGAGTAAATCTTCCTCACTAGAGTTGTTAGGGTGCTATGTTTTCAATTTCTGACCCAAACAGTGTTGATAACACTGTTTTAGCTACTGTTGAGCAGTGTTTGTACAGCATCGAGGCTTCCTCATTTCTCACACTGCCCCTCCAGCAAGTGGCTGGGGAGGGGCAATATATTGGGAGGGGGCATGATCAGGACAGCTGGCTCCCAAGGGGTTTCCCATGTCATATGATGTCATGCTCAAATAAAAACCGGGTATTCCATTTTTCCAAAGCTTGGAGACAGTCTAGGCATGGGACTGGCTGTGGGAGGTGGTGAGTGACTGCCTTGGTATCCCTTTTCTAAAAAAAAATTAATCCTTTCTTCACTTATTAAACCATTCTTAGCTCACAGATTTTCTTACTTTCCTTCTGATTCTCTTCCCCATTCTGCTGGTGAGTACAGCAGCTGAGTGGGTGCTTAATTGCTGGTTGGGGGTCAACTTTCTACCCTCCAAAAAGCACACAGAAAAGGAATAAAAAAAGGAGCAACAGTGAACATGATTCAAAATCATTAAAAAAAAACCCACAGAAGAAACCTAAAAGCTACCTATACCACTGGCCATTTATATTCAGGTTGGTGGTCTAAAACCAAATAAGCTGTTTCTTCTTATCCAATTAACAAGACATATTTAAAATGCTCTATTCAGTGAGTTACTACACTGTAATTGGCATGCCATCTCTCCTTCTAGTTGAACCTTTAAAAGTCCTTTCAGGTATTAACTTGAGACAAAACACTCTTATTTAAGAGCAGAAAGAGTGGAAACAGAAAATAAACAAGCCTGGGGGTAACAAGGATCTTGCACTTGAGCTATAAGTGTTTTCAGATAAAAGTAATGTTTGGTATAACTCTTACTTTCCACAGTGTCTCTTTTCCCCTTCCTCACTCTGCTGCTTTTACAAGGTAAGATAAGGTCATACCACATTTAGCAACCTTAACAAAAAGCAGCCTATACTAACTGGCACTTTTTCATGCTTTTTTTTTTTTGCTATACCTGTCTTCCCACCCCCTCATTTTTTTAACTCAGTATTTAACGCTGTTAAAGTTTAAATGATTTGAATGTCAGACTTGAAAGGTAGAATATTCCAGTTTACCACTGTTTTTTGCTCTATAGCAAGAGAGGATGAATGAATAGGGAATAAATGACACTAGTCCTTTCATATCCCCCTTCTTCTTTCAAGAGCATTCTTTTTTATTTCCCTCACTTTCAATTCAACCCAATCACAAAGGACTAGCATAACACATCTTTTTATGCTTGTAAGGGTTACAGCTGTAATCGCCTCACCTCATCACTTTACTTAGAAATCCTGTCTCCAGAGGAGTAATTCAATTATTCACGACAATCCCACTTTTGCCTAACCAAATAGGAATTCATTATAATGCTGTGCTGCTTCATCAGTTTACTATGAGTGGATGGAAAAAAATATAGCAAAATGAATAGCTGGTGTGAAAGGAAGAAAGCAATTGTCAGCTAACAAAAGGTTACCAACAAAAGGTAGGATGACAAGAAGAAATTTTAAGTCCCATGGGCAGGGTAGCCTCCTAACTACTAATGACTTGTAGCTTTTAGAAGTCTTGGGTTTCAAGTAGGTATGAAAAGTTTGTAAATTGATGAGAACACCTGATTGCTTCAATCTGACTAGTCTTCAGCAAGTACTGGGCAAATGTGTGTAAAAACCTGAGGCAGAGCTTTTCCACATGCTGAAGAATCACCATCATCTTCTGCTGGTGGAAAGTACATTCATGCCAGTCCTTATAATGGCTTTTCTTGTCCTTTTCTTCTGAGATTCAAAAATGTACATGAAGTAATCTTGGCTGCATACTGCTTCAAAGTAAAACTAGTACTATCCTTAGCAACTGACAGTGGAGAAGGATAAAAGAAAAAAGGTAATAATGAGGACAACTGGCATCTCCAAATGACTTCCAGTTGTCCATATGCCCACAAGCATAAAGCTAAGAAAAGCTCATGCTGATTGAGGCACAGAAGGACAGCACTTGGGGCAGAAGCACAGATGCCAAGATCATGCCTTCTATTTAGAAGTAGAATATTTTATTTTATTTTGTATTTTTTCAGTAGAGTGATTTAAAATGCCTAGATATTATAAGTTCTCAAGGGCAACATTTGTTTTGCCAAAGGTTTAGGAGCATTAGGATACAGCTGACAAATCTTTAGCTGTTAGACTGGCTTAGGTTGGTTTTCAGCTTTTGGAGCCCATAACTATCTTCTTGACTTTTATTTTTACAGATTCCTAAGGATTTCAACACAGCATATGGGCAGCATTAAGGGCATTAAGGATTTATAAACTCACATCATCATTATAAAAACATACGAAGTCAGAAATATATTTGGGGTTAAATGGAATACATGTATTACTCATGGTCAAATTAAATATTGATATGTTCCTGTCTGCATTAAAAAGAACAAAAGAAAACATAGTTTTTACAGTAACTGTGTGCAGAAAACATTCCAGACACAAAGAAAGCAGTTCACTGCATTTACTTTAGTCTGATTTCTTTTTAAGCTGGAATTTCTTTTTACTTAAAGTTGCTGCTCTTTTACATTCTTCTAGGCAGTTAACCTTTATTGTGATGTGTGTGTACTTTACAGTGACTGGAAATCAATAATAATTCTGATACCAAGCCCTTTTTGTCTTGAAAAACTTAAAATATCCCTAAAACAGCATATTTCTTCAACACTACTCATGGGAATTTACTAATAATTACACTGTTAGATGTGAGTGGAGAAATTGAGTACGTGAAATAAAAGCCAAACTTTAAAATGAAAAAAGTCATCAGAGCATAGCAAAAATTGTCAGTTATTGTTATTGTGCAAATTTTTTTTTAGCATATACACGACTGCAATAACCATGTTCCTTCTACACAGGCAAAGTATCTGTATTCTTCTCTTTATTGCATAGTTAAGAATCAGAGGAGAGAAATCCCCCAACCAAGACCTCATGCTTCTAATCCTAATGAGACTTCCAGTTCCAAGAGAGAAATCTACAGCTGCACAGAGAGATGGGGCAAGATCCAGCATCCATCTGGATCTTGAATGCATCTTATCTTGAATCGATAAGACACCTCAAAAAATACAGCAAATTGTTCAGGTACAAGAATACACATTTTCTTTTACCTCCTGACACTTTTTGATTCTCCATGGCTTATTTGCTGAGAATGAAGTTACAATAGTAATTCTTATTTGAGTATGCTGTTTAAGAAATGGATTACTCTGCAGAAAAGCAGCTCTGATACACTGCAGAGAGCTCAGGCACAGTTAGGCAATGCTGTATATCCAAATGGAAACAACACCTTTCTCTTCAATAGAGAACTCTCACCAGAAAAGCTGAAATATCTTACATTAAACTGGACAGTAATAATAATAAAATGGAAGGCAGTGGTAAGACCTCAGCAGAAACATGAAATCATGCATTATTGCAAATGCCCTACCCCAAACCAGAAACAAGCCCTCGAACCAAGGTAAAAATATATTGTGGGACTGTAAGTATCATAAGGCAGCCATCATGCTTATAGATAGAGGATTGGATGGTGTTCATTAAGGTGATAACATTTTTCTCTTTGATGTAGAAAAGCTAGTTAGACATTTAATCAGAAATCAAAAATTACATGGTTCACAAAACTAATGTGACACAAACATCAGCAGAATATGAAAATACTTGAGAATTTCTGATCTCATAAAAAATGAATTTAAAACACATTAGCCAGTTTCAAAGCTGACAGAAGAAATGTATATTATATCTGTGCTTAGCTTCCAGTTTAGGGATGTTTTATTTATGCTTCTGTCTCAAACATTTATACCACAGTATAAATTGGTTCTAACTAACTTAAATAGAAATATCTTGAGAGGGAAGAGAAAAAGATGAAAGACTTACAGTCAGCTTATCCTGCATGACTGTATTTCTCCTTTAACCTAACAAACCTTAAGACAACTTGTTGCAAATTCTACATTTCTTCTTATGTCATCTCCAGCTATGGCAATAACAACATTTGGCTTGATGAAGTACTTCAGCATTGGGTAGGACTCAAGAAGCCTCCAAACATGCCTGAATGGAGTGTGCAGGACAGCTGATGTGTTTTGCTTTGATAAGAAGTTGAGCAAGCAAGTTACATGTGGGAGGAGTTGTATTTTAAGAAATTTTGGCATTAGATGAAAAACAGCTGTCACTTGATCTTAGGGTTTAGAAAAACTAGCCAAGTGTCTTTTTTAGCATAAGATGTTGGACACATCCTCATCTGTAACAAATTTTGTAGCAATCAGGGCTCTCTAGTTTTGGCAGTATGACCCCACCTCAGCAGTGACATGGGCTACATCCCTCAGCCAGGTCCCTGACAGATTCACTGTGTGGGGCCCTGACAGATTCACCATGTGCTCCTTTACCAAGCTCACCACCTCTATGGGCTGGCTGCTGGCAGGCAAGGCACTACACTCTGGCTGTAGGCTCAGGTAGCACCTGCACAGCTGCTCCTTCTCTCCAAGCCAGAGGCATTAGTTCATGCAAAAGCCTGTCCAGTTCAGGTCCAATGCAGCAGCACCAATCACATTATGTTTTGATCTGTGCAAGCACCACAGACCCCTCTGCAAGCAAAAAAATTCTTCTACCGAGGTATGTGTTTGCATTCATCTAAATAGTTCCTTCAATGGGTTATTACTGAAAAAAAAAAAAAAAAAAGCGTAAAAGATTTGTAATTCCCAAATCAATTTGGAAAAATACTTCCAGATGGTTCTGTTTGGTGGGTATAGAATTTCACTGTCTAAGTTTCACCACCACTAAAGGGACATCCAGGAAGTTGTGATTTCTGTTGCTCAGTACTCTGCATGCATAAATTGATTTAACTTTCTGAGTCTGAGAAAACTCTACAGTTCTGTTTGAATTAAATCCATATTAGTAAAGCTATTTGATTTGGCTAAGTAAGATGATGCCTCAGAACTTATGCTGAGTAAGCAATAGGCTTTTAATACAAAGGCAACTGAATTACCAGCTTTCATATTTGGACAAGCATATAATGAAAATCAGTTTTCCATGAGCAGCAGCTGAGTGAGCTATGGTTCTTTAGGCTGCAGAAAAGAAGGCTCAGGGGACCCCATCACTCTCTACAACTATCTAAAGGAGGTTGTAATGAGGTGGGGTCTGTCTCTTCTCCCAGGTAACAAGAGGCAAAATGACAGAAAATGGCCTCAATTTGTGCCAGGGGAGGTTTATATTGGGCATTAGGAAAAAATTGTTCACTGAAAAGGTGGTCAGGCATTGGAAGAGGATGCCCAGGGAGAAATGGTGGAATCACCATCCCTGAAAGTGTTTGAAAAATCAGCAGATATGGCACCTGGGGACACAGTTCAGTGGGTTAAGATCTTAGATATCTTTACAACTTTAACATGATTCTATGATCACTCAGTTACTAAACTGTCAATGACCTATCACAGAAGGAGGTTTTCTAAATTAAGTTCAAAAGCAAAATAAGTACTCTGTAGATTTACAAATATGTAGTGGCTGCTGCAAATAGTCAGCAGCCTTTCCCATGTCAGTGTACAGCATGATCTGAAACACAAACAGTTGGCAGCAGCCAGAGCACACTCCACAGTGCAAGTTACTGAACAAAAATCCTATCTAACCACAATGGTTAATATCTGGCTGCTGTTCATGGGGACTTGAGACATACATTCCTCAAAGGGCAGAGTAACCTGAAAAATGAACCTTCTAATCTGATATGTATAGCAAAATTTCCTGTAAATGAGTGAGTAGGAAAGAAAATACATACAGCAATTTTCATCTTTGATCCTGTTAGAGGTACAGAGGACAGAGGTTCCTTCTAGATGTTTCACTGATCAGATGAAGCACCCAGCACCCAGGATTCACAGTACAGTATCTTAAAAACCTTTACACCAGGACAAGGAATAACCCTTTTTATCAGAGGTGTACAAAAGGAAGTGCTATGAAAGATGAACACACGTAAATCCCTACAAAAATATTATGGTTCAATGATTTCAAGAAGAATGGGAACTAACTTACAAAATTTCTAAATTTTGGAATATTATCACATAACAGGCCCTTCAGGATTAAACCTTTATGAACTACCAGAAATGAGAAACACTAAAGAATTGTGAGAAAATGTGTTTGCATTTGCAGAAAATAATTACAGCATGTTGGATTACCAGTCCTTATAAAATTTGTTACAAAATTCTAGAGAATGCAGCACTATAATTTCAAAAAAGAAATGACAGACTCAATTCAGCAAAATCTGTGACATTAGAAACAGATCAAAGGTTAATTTGAGATTTGCTTGGCTACATGTATTCTATTATAATGGATTAACAAAACAAGCAAACTCATGCAATCTGGATGGTGTTAATGTATGCGAAAATTAAGATTCACATTAAAAATTGCCTGCACTTGTGCAAATCAATGCCTTTCATATGTTGAGGCAATTTAAATGCCAATTACAGTACTTGTAGAATTCTATCCCTTCACTCTCTGATATGGAAAAAGTCTCATCTGTTGTTAAAAACACGGGATATAGCACTAAAATATTTTTCAATGATTCTGGCAAATAGTCAACAATTTGATTTTTCTGTCATTACCTAATGGTCCCAAGAATAACATGTACAACCAGAATACACATCTTTATATCATAGAATAGTTTGGGTTGGAAGGGACACTGTCATCTAGTGAAATCTGGGCCTACTATAGAACCTTGGGGGCCTTCAACCAGACCTTGTGTCACTGATTACAGCCCTCTGGGGTCTGCCATTCAGCCAGTCCTCAATCCACCTCACTATCTACTCATCCAGTCCACACTTCCTGAGTTTGCCTACAAGGATATTGTGAGACAGTGTTGAGGTAGACAATACCTGCTGCTCTCCCCTTAACCATCAAGGTAGTTGCTTCATCGTAGAAGGCAATCACGTTGGTCAAGCATGATTTACCTTTAGTGAATCCATGTTTACTATCCCTGATCATTCATCTTCTTGTTATTCATGTGGATAGAGATGGCCTCCAGAATGAGATGTTCTATCACCTTTCCAGGGACTGAGGTGAAGCTGACTAGATGGTAGTTCACTGGGTCCTCCTCCTTGCCCTTTTTGAAGAATGGGATGACATTTGCTTTCTTCCAGTCCTCAGGCACCTCTCCTGATCTCCATGACCTTTCAAAGATGATCATGAGTGGCCTAGCCCTTTCCTGTTGTCCTTGACACCCTTGACCAGCTTTAATGCCGTGCCCTTCCTTGTTTCATTTCAACTTTGACAATCTCTCAATATTCATTCCAAGTGGCCTGACCATTTTTCTATCTCCTGTGTATCTCCTGCTTATGTTTGAGTAATGACAGGAGTTCTTTATTCATCCATACAGGTCTCTTGCTTCCCTTTGACAGATTTCTTGTTCCTTAGGATGCATCACTCTTGACCCTGGAGAAATGGCAATTACAGAAACACAGTAGTACAAGGGATGGAAAGAGTGATTGTGATTCCTGTTTTCCATCAGTACATAAGGACCTGGTTTCATTGTGCCAGGAAGACTCACAATTTCATGATTCTGTGAGGTGTGCAGATATAACCTTTTCACTACCATATTCACTTTTACCATACAGTGCCATTCTAATTTTATTTTATCTAATGTTATGATGGCATATTATTTTTCACCAGAGCAGAAAATCTTCAGATTTAATTTCCCACACTGTGAAACTGATGACACATAAATGAGGATTTGCCTTAAACTTACCCATTAGCCACCTCATTATGCTGCCTCTGAGCTTTACTTTGCATTTCAACTGCCCATAGAAACCAGTTTTGGGCAATCTGTTTCCCAACATGAGAAGCAGGTTTGGCATAACTGGATGTCCTGTAATCTTGCTTCAGTGCTGACAATCTGACAGCAATTTAGGAATTCATCATTCAGGGCAATATCCTGCAGTTTTATGGCAGCAAGGGCATGAAAGTAGTGCATCAGAAGTGGTTTAGATGCTATATCTGGAGACGATAAAACATGCAAATTTTGTAGCCATATACAGAGTGAAAACAACTAATGTACAATAGATACTTACTTTTATTTGAACCCAGATGCCTCTTATTTCAGACATGCTGCTTTAACATCCTAAGTACTACATTGGCTTTTGCAATTCCCTGCATGCCTTTGCTATTAACTCTGGTGTTTTGAAAAAAGTATGCCGCTGAAGTAGCATTGCCATTCTCACAAATTTCAGTAGTGTAGCATCAGCACAGACTACTGCCTCAGGATATTTTCCACCAGAGAAGGTTAGAGCAGGACCTCTTTTTCCCCTACACTAATGGCCTGGCCAAACCTCTTGGCAGAGGGACTGAAACAGTCAATAATATGTAATCTGCTTACATATGTTTGAGTAACCAATACTCATCATCAGCAAAGAGCAAGTAACACAAGTCAGCAGATATGGGACCTCTGATTTAATGTCCAGGTTAAATACTCTGGTATCTATACGGTACTGAATGTGGTTACCTTTCCTGTTGACTCAACAAAGCAGATGTTAAACTGAAGTGTCAAAGAATGCAATATATTTCATGACCTCTTTGACAGTAAAGGGTTCTGGAAGTCCATCCTGATCAAGAACCTTCACTGTGCAGCATGGAGTATATTCCCAGTCCTTTCCAAACTGCTGAATTGACACAAAAGTCTCCAGACACTTCCTAAGTTGACAGCATTGAAAACCACACATTGAGTTGTAATTCTGTTCCCTATGCTTTGAATTCACCTGGCCACAAAAATTGTTTTAACAGTGCCTGTAACTACCTCCTGCTGTGACAGACAGATGTGTGATAACCACATTATTTCTAGAAAGATCATCCCGCCTACAAGGCCCATCTGCAAGCCATTCCAGCTAGCATCTTTTCCAAAAATAGCCAGGTTAGTACAACACTTCCCACTACCACAGAAAGCAGCGTGAGCTCCTGAACTTCAGAGTCATCATCTCCTCATGCAGCTGACAAAGCATCAGTCTCTGTATTTGAGAAATTTGGCAGCAGTGCCAATCAACCATACTGACTTGCTCTGCAACACATTGGAATGTTTAGGAAGTGCTACTACACTTGGCAATGCTGGTTCTTGTTTCTAGTGACTATCTGCAGAATTTCACTTAGCACTCTGTCACAGATGACATGCAAATAGTTTAATGAACCCTCACAAAGTTCATGACAACAAGGTGGGACTTCTTTTCATTTAGTTAAAAGTGCTCAGTTAAATACAGAGAAGCATGGTGATGCTGATTTCAGAGTCTTAAGCTGTTTTCATAAAAATAAGTAAGCACATTTCTGATTTAGATATTGCTGATTTTTTTTCTGTGTTCTTTGAGCACCATTCTTTTCTGATATAAAGCCCTTGTGTCCTTCCTGTCCAGGTGCATAGTGAGCAGCCTTACTACTCAAATGTATTTTATCTTCTATTCAAAACATCTTGGTGTTAGGCAGCTGTTAATGAATGAATAATTGCGAAGATTACTTCCTCTGTGGTAAGGTGTTACATACTGATGCAATATTTTATGTATGGGGTTTTTTCAGTTGGACTCAAGCAGCTCAATCAAACCTTGAGATTTGATTTCCTGTAGCAGTTTTAAACAATGACCTCAAGACCTTTTGGCTGCACCTGAATATGGTGAAGACTACCTCCTCCTTGCCTTTCACCACCACTCCAGCGTGTACTGTCATTTCAACTCGGCTTTCAGGACTGTTTGTGCAATTGTCCTAACCTAGAAAATGTTTAAAATCATTTTGACTTAAGTCTGTTTATTTTGGCAAATCTGAGTGAGGTCTGTAATTTCTAATAGGGATAGCAAAGAGCTAGACAAGCACTTTTTTCCACCGGCTCTGTGACCATGAGCCAAGCATACTCCATAAGAATCTGATTTTCTGTGTTGGCTTATATATGATCTGCCGACATCGACTCCTCATTATTAATAATCATATCATCAATCTGCCACAAAAATTATTTTTGTAGTGTAGGAAGGAAGCAATTACTTGTCCAACATCGAATGCATTCATGACATCTTCTGCAATAACAGCACATCAGAACTAGGGACAGCAATGACCAGTTAGGGCTCGGAGCATATCATCACCACTGGAGTGTCATTCAAGTTTTTGTTACCAATTCCAAAACCATCTTGGACTTTCCTATAAATTTCCAAATTCAATAAATATGTGTATATTAAAATCTCCCAATCTAATGAACTATTCAACAGAACTGATCTCAAGTATGACTGATTTTGTCTTAATCAGCTTGAACTGTAGCTTCTGTAATGGAACTAACAAGAGTGGTAAGATACCTGAACGTAGGGATATTTCCAGCATCAACAATTCATTGCTTTATTTGGTATAATATTCAACTTATGTGTAAATTATATGTATGGCAAAACCTACTCTGGGCTGATGTGCTTGCCAGTGTAGAGAAAGTGTATTTCAGGCTGAAGAATACTGGCTGCATATAAGCACAAGTTTTAATTCCTAGAGACCCCTTTCCCCTTCTTTCTTTAAAACAGTGCTGTCCCTTCACAGGGTTGCTCTAAAACTTCACTGCAGCACACGAGCCAAATTCTTGTCGCTCCGAGGCTGAACATGCACATGAGATGCCTGTGACAGGCTGTTAGAGGCAGCAATCTCTGCCTGATCTGCCTCACGCACACTTCAACCCCAGACATTGCAAGAGGCCATTTTAGCCAATGGTACCGTTAACCACAATAGAAAATGAAAGTGTACACAAGCTGCCTGTGTGAAAAGGGGTTAATGAAACCAGTTCTGTCAGGGGATGATAGTTTACCTTGTCCAAACACTTGTAATTTTTCAATGACACAAAGAAGGTAAACACATGAAAAACAAATGAGAAATGATGAAAGAATAGTAAGGGGAGCTGAAATGCACCCCTTCACCCAGCAGTATTAGCAAAGGGGACTTTTAAATGCATATCTATTACAAGGGGAATGAAGGATTTTCAATTGCATTTAAAAATCTAATGGATAAAAATTCTGGATTTCCAACTTTATGTCTCCATGTTCTCTGCAATGGATGCAAAACAGTCAATGCTCACAGTCTGACTAATGAAATAATATAAGCTGAAGAGACCTAATAAACCATCTATTGGCACCAATGAAAAGAGCATATATGCTAAGATGCTGATCCTTGTAATGTATCAACATTCTTCCTCTAATATTTAAACTAGAATACTTGACCTGCATTTTTACTTCTAAAATCCTTATTCTTTAGGAAATCTTTAAGGTTGCTAAGATTTCAATCACACATGAAAATACTCACATTATAGGTTTTGTGTCTGGGTATCTGGAGGTGTCCCTCACTTAACTAGTTTTTTAATAACCACCATCAAATATTCCATCAAGGGATCATGAATTTTTTTATTTACAACCAAAGATATTACTTATCAGAACTAACAGATGCGGTTGCTCGGTGAGCTACTGCAATTTCATATATTATAGAGAAAAATATGCCATGCTGATGTTCTGTTTCCATCTTTTGTAAGCTCAGCAAGCCAACTAAATTCTCCTCTTTGTGTGATAAAAGACATTATGCAAAAGACCACTGAAGTTTAAACATATTAAATGCTTTTCCTATGAATGAGTGGGGAAAAAAAAGTGACTTAGTAAACACCTGCATTCTTCTCTATATTTATATTGCCACTTGGGTCTACAGTTCCTATTGTGATGGTAAAGCTCAAAGTCATTGTAGGAGCATTGATCCAAACACAAAAACAACAGTGAGGAAAAATTCCTTTCAGATACATTTAGCATCTGACATATTCCCTTCATTTGTGCATTAATCGGTAACAGACATTTTTGAGCATCCTGCAACAGGAGATGATTTGACTTTCACGAATTTCCCTAAGAGCAGAAACATCATCAGGAACAATTTCAAGGAAATAATTATGGTCTAGACAGATTTATGACTTCTAAAGACCTAATCCAAAGCACATTAATGTCAGTGGAAGGACTCCCATTGACATCAAAGGCCTTTGGATCATTCCCCAACTGCTGTGGGAATGAATTCAGAGCAGTAATGATGGTGGACTAAATGCACACTTGCAGCTGAAATGTTACCACCCAGACCTCTTTATTCCTCAAATCAGATTAAAAAGTAATTTTCTGCCATTTCACAATTACTTCCAGATGCGCATCATCTCAAAAGGCATTTTCATCCATCTGTATGAACCAAACATACACAGAGATAGAGAGGTTCTATGCTGCCTGAACTAATAACACAAATGAAAACCACAAGGGAAAATAATGTTGGAATTGATGAAGTTCTTGTTTTAAATGTGGACTGAGAAACCCTGGACTTCATTTATTCCCTCTAACTACTTTGTGATAGAGCTGCCAGGCCCACCACTTCTTTATTTACTGCCACAGTAGATTTCTTCTAATTAAATTTTCAATATTTTTCTCTAGCCCACTAAGCAAAACAAAAAAATACACATAAATCAGTGTTAGCCTCAAACTTGGCAGCCTGAAAACTGTCACAAATGTCAACTTCATATACTCTGCTTAATAACAGCTCTGCTGTCCCTTCTGTCCTCTTAAATGTCTATTTACATGCTAAATAATTTGAAGCATCACTCTTCTCTGACCATGTTAATCTAGTTTCACTCCCTTAGCAGTCGATAACATTTTAGAATGTAAAATGAAATGCTGATGTCATGTGTGAGTGGAAACGCATTCAAAGTTTTACACAGTCAAACTCAACTCCAGGGTATGACAGATCAGTCACCAACATCATCTATTACTTTGAAGTGTAGCACCCTCTACTTACTTCAGTTTATCAATACTTTGGCTAGGCAGGTTTGGTTATCATGTATTCATTCTGATATTTGCATGTTATGAGCTACTCAATAGCCTCAAGTTTTGCCAGGAGGTCTAAATTAGATATTAGAGATTTTTTTTTTTTTTTTATGGAAAGGGTTGTAAAGCATTGGAACAGGCTGCCCAGGAAAGTGGTGGAGTCATCATCCCTGGAAGCATTCAAAAAACATGTGGATATGGCACCCGTGAATGTGGTTTGGTGGTGAACATGGTGGCTAGGTTGACAGTTGGACTTGGTGATCTTAGGAGTCTTTTCCAACCTTAACAATTCTATGATTCCACAGTTGAAATCTACCTTACTAAGCTAGTATTAGGAAGTTCAAGACTTTCTTTGAGAAATTTTATATATAACAGATTTTTTAAAATCAAATAACACATATTTCCTAGCATAACTACATTTTTCCATTCCTAATGAATATCTGACCTCTTATCTCAGCCTCTGCACTCTTCTCTGCTCTACAGAAAACAAGATTTTTTTTTCTCCTTCTTCAGTTACTATGTGTGGGAAACCAGATTATTAGTGACTGGGTAATCCTACTATCTAGATTAAAAAAATAACAAGATGGAGAACAATTCAATGCTGTCAGAAAAAAACCAAACTACACTGATCATTGGTTACTAAGAGTGTCTGGGTGAGAAGGGGATTCAGCTTAACCGAGGAAGGCAGTGTCAGGTGAAAGTGTCCAAGGAATTAAAATCATTCATGGCTAATATATATTCTGGGCTGTATCTGTAACTGGAAATGGTGCTTTAGGTATGTTGTACTCAGCACCTGTGATACAAGGCATATACATAAACCAGTACACTAAGTATACTTTTCTTTGAGTACAGCATATCATGGTATTACTATTACGATGAAAACATGGGAAAAAAATCAGTATGAGCTTTTAAAAAATACTTTAGAATACCAGTATAACTCATTTGAGAAATATGAATGTAAATGACTCTGAAGTGATGATTCCCTATTAAATGCATTCCTGCAGAAGAAGAGAAAGAATTTGCTCCTAATGTTGCCTCTTCCCGCAATTCACATCCTGCAATTAAAATAAGTCAGAGAAAACACTTTGGTTTTTAGGTCCACTTTCAAGGAGTTTAGCACTGATACATCAGGCAATGCAATTACTTCAGGAAAACTTATCTTCAATCAGAGTGGCAAAGGGAATATATATGAAACACAAAAGTATGAAAGCTCATACTTATTTTCCCTTTTTTTCAGACTACAGTCATCAGGGGGAATGTGACTGTTGCAGCAGAGGAAGGTCTACAAGCAACCACCAAGAGATTTCTTGCTACCATGAACATTGTTTTGAGATTGGGGGACTGTGTGTGGTTAAGCAAAAAACAATTTCCTCATATGACAGGCGAATTCCCTTCCTGTTTTATTATTACTATCCAGAAAATTTATGATGAGAGAGACCATTGCTTTCCCCTTCCACACTCCTGCAATATTTTAAGTTATTTCTGAGCCTTTCAAAACTCTCCCTAGACTCAAATCCTAACAATACATGCTTGGGGTAAATAAATATTTGTTTATGCAAATATAATTTAATTCAAACATTTAATCTTGCTAGGTAAACATAAGAAAAATAATGCTGATATACTTCTTAGAGAAGACTTAGCTCATGGTTTTAATTTCCTGTTTTTATTAGCTTACCTCACTTGATGAAAATACTAACGCATCTTAGGTACACTTTTCTGGTTTCTCAAGAAAACATTTGGTTGTTACCATCTCATTAGAGGCATTAGCTTTTCATTTGAACAAGATTTAAATTGAGGGAAGTTATTGAAAAAATGGGGCTGATGTGCCTCTGCAGTACTTTAATACCCAGTTGCTCGTATCCAAGGTTGTTTTTATGCTGAATATCCATATGCAATTAGAAGGAGACAACATAAATGCTGGCCCCTGCAGAGGACTCTTTGGGCATTTCTAAGCTCCTTGCTCATTTATGCTGCCAGAGTCTATCAAACAACTCTCATGTTGGCACAATCAAGCCACCAAAACGAATGGCTATAAATGCAGTCAAGGCAAGAGATAACAATAAGCAGAACAACTAAGTCCTCATTTGAAGATGAAACAGCATTTTTGAGTGAGCAGTATGTGATTAACCTGCTGTATACGGGGTCAACATGATTTATTCTCAGAAATATGCAGTCAGCCTTAGTCCTGGAACTCACTTGCTGTCAAAGAGACAAGCCTTTCTCAAATCAACCCTCCCCTATGTCTCACTAACACTTGGAGCTCTTACTTAGGCAAATTAACTGTCATGTCCTTCATTTAAATTATTTCCATCCTTGCCTGAAAATAATTGTTGGTTGAACAGACAGTTTACCCATGTGCACTTCTCTCCTATCTATCTGCTGCCTGCAATGCTTCAGCACTCTAAAAGTACATCTTGAAAACCACAGACAGAAAGGGGGAAAAAAGAGGTGTCCCTATTTTGTCTAAATTCTGAGTATTGCTAGAACAGTACTCTCTTGGCTCAATACCAAAGAACAAAAAGCAGCACACCATTACATTTTAACACAATCCAGTGGTTCAAAATACAGGGATAGTGCTGGCTTTGCTTTGAACCTTTAAGAGCAGCACCACATTTCATTTAAAAGGCTACTTTGTGTGTGGGGACGAACCTCTTACCTTTTGTAGCTATGCGAACACACTGAGTTTTGGTTTCCTGTTAAGGAAAGAAAAGTAAAGAAAACAGTCAGATCAAGGGCTTTTTCTTGCCCTTCCCACTCCATAAATTTGCCTTAGATCTACTGATCGGCTGGTACAACCCAATGAGATGGCTCAGCGTTCTCGGTTTAGTGGAGGGGAGTTTGGGGAATTTTGCCTTGATTAGACTGTACCATGCAAGATAACAAAGGGGGGGAAAAGGTGCAAGACAGCCCAAATATAGCAAAATTTCAGGTTATTCAAATCAAATGGAAATAATGTCATAAAAATAAAATGAGAGGGTGCAGCAGGAGAAACGGGGAGGAGTGGTGCTCCTATTTGTGTCATGGCACAAAAATCTTGAGCCAGTGTTGACCTCCAACAGCACTGTGCAGCAAAGAAGATACATTCACTCTGCACTGTCTCCAAAATGATGTCTTGTAACATCCTGACACTCTTAAAAGAGTCACCTGAAGCACATGAGCAACACGCTCCCTCATGCTTCTGGGTGTGGAATGAGCACAGATGCAGTCCAGATATCCCTCCATATATGGCATAGTTCATCTACAGCCTATCCAATCTGCCCAGGAGACAGTGATTTGACAGCTATAAGCCTCAGAATATGTTGCACATGCAAAGACAATTTGCGTGTAATTTACCACTCCCCCCTTTCCCCTCAGAAGTTTGATCAGCAATTAAAACAAATGAACAGAGAAATGACTTGGTTATGCACAGTTTGGACAACTTGAATAGACAAGGGTCAATCATAAATGGGTTTTCTGACCTTACTGTACAATGTGCAGTCATTTTAAAGGCAAACACACTGAAATAGCACAAGGTTGCGTGGGAGGATGCAGCTGCTGCTGCATTAGGTCACTGTAAACAATATTAGCATGTAATTTGAAAATATAATAATGACAGTTTCATTCTATAAAATACGCTAACTCTAGTCCTCCATCCCTCAGCATTGCATCCCTGAATACATCCCCTGGCATCTGTCTCCTCTTGAAGTTTCAAAAGCAACAGGTAAAATACATTGATGCCAGTTGGTAAACACAGCTTGTAAAAGACCTAGCAAAACTCTAATCTGAGGCACTGTAAGAGTTCAATAAAGACAATTTTTTAATCTAAATTAAAGCCCTGCAAAGTTTACTAATATATTCTTACCTATTCTCTCTAGTTGTGGACTTACTTGTCTGTTTCTGTTCAATATGTCTGCGAGGATCACAGAGTAACCTCCTCTCGACCCTACCATGTACATCACAGCCTACTTCACTTATCTCTGCCTATTTTGGTGATCCCACTGGTTTACAGCAAAGCATCTGTTTAAATATTCTGCAGTTCAGAGGTTATCTTGCAACCACTAGATTTCTGTCCTGGCAGAATGCAGTGCAGCTACCCTCTAAACCTCCCCGTAAATTCCTGTAGGAACAGAAATTCGACCCAAAGTTTCAAAGATAACAAAGAAATCCATTTTAGGATTAAAATATCTCACAAACTGAAATCAAGTTTAAGTAAAAAATATCGTGTTCTTCACTCATTTTCTACTTATCTGCCAAAATAAAAATTTGTGGTTTTATTTAGTACTTTAATTTTACTTTTCCCTCCCTTTGTTTTTGCCTCAGGGAATGAAACAAATTTCCTTACAATGCAGTCTACTGGAAATCCACAAGAACAAAGGGAATAATTTTTAGCAGGTGAGGGAAATATGGACGGGTGTCTAGCAGTTACCTTTTATTTTGCTTTGTTTACTACATACAGGTCTTTAAATAAGAACTGAAAAGAGGGAATGGTGTATTGGATCAGAAAAAAACATCCAGTTTTCAAACAGCTTAGTACCCATTCTGATGCATATCCAATTTTCATAATCATAGGTAAAAGCTGAGATTTTCTTCAAAAGACTCCAAGGCAAGGTTGCCTGTTAGCAAGGATTTGTTTAGTCACCAGAGAGACCCAAGCATAAGAAAGGGAACACTCCTTCTGCTCCTTTCCAATGGTTCTGGTGGATGTCAAGTCACTATTAGTCTAGTTGTCCTTTCCAGCTCCTTTCTGAACTGCTTGGACACTTCAGTTTTCTAAACTATGTATTAAAATAATAAATTTTAAATATCTAAAGCTTCTCTGTCTACCACATTTTCTCTTCTCATGAATACCTTTCCTCTCCCTCATTTTTCATTTACAAGAGGAAAAACCACTCAACAGCAACAGCCTGGGGCTTGCAGAACAGAGTTTTTCCCACCTGGAACCTCGGAACCTCTCTCCCTGACACTTTTCCTCCTTCCATATGCATACAGAGCCAGTAGCAGTACTCGGCAGGAGAGTTAAAAAGAAACACCCAGGAGTTAATGAAGGTGAACAATAGCCATAATTCTACTGCACAGCAGTGCTGCAAGCCTGATGTACACGTTCTCAGAAAGACTCTCAAACTCATGGTGGGCCAGGGGTTACTTTTGCTCAAGAAAAGTTTTGCTTTTTATTTGATGTCCAGTGTGAGAGTCTTAAAAAGTTTGCAATGTTTCACTAGCCCACTGAGCAGCCCACATTCTCTTTATCCTACAGTAAATTTAATCTTCTGAGGAGTGCAGGTACTGAGATTTGGGAAAAGTACTGTGGTTGTTATTTACTGAGGAGACAGTCATAGCCCTGAAATTACTTCCCTCAGACAATTACTATGAGATGCATTAAATTCTCATCTAGTAGCAGTTACTATGACACAAGGCTGATGTGAAATGTGAATGGCGCACTGCCATGCTGTCACAGCACCCAGGGGATTTCAGCCATGCCACTGCCAACACCTGGCACGCCCAACTCCAGCAGTCCTAACTGTCACCACAGGCATGTCTTTGACTCCTTCCAAGAGAAAGGTGGTGTTGGCACTTGCCTTCTCCACGCTGCTCATGGCCTGGAAATAGATGTTGTAGCCTTTCCGAGGAGCCAGCGGCGGGTTCCAGAAACCTTGGTAAGTCCTGTTGTCACCCACAGTAAAAGGGGCTGGCTCTGGCAGGTTTCCTGGGGGCAGCTGAGCAGCAAAGTAATACGGTGACCCTCCACTAAGAGCAATCTGATAGGTGACAGGGATTTGGTAGCACTCCATGGCACCCGTTTCTCGCTTTGTTCGGTGTGGGTGCAGCTCTTCAACAACAATCTGGTAGGCACTGGTGAGACAGAGGTACAAAGAACAAGACAAGATATGGATGCAGAGAAGAAACAAAGGCTGGAAATACAGCAAAGCTATTTATTTCAGCTGTTGGAAAGAAGCAGCATCCAGAATTTTTCATTAAAAACAACAATACAAATCCATACATGACCTCTTATTATTACTTTTTTTAAACCTTTTTTCTTTTGAAGAAACACAGGAACAACTGTGTTAAACGACAACAGATTAAACTCTTGGCCGATCAGAAGCAATCTGAAGTTAGCATTTTCCTTTGAAACAGTATTAGAGAAGCTGAGCTTCAAGACCCAACATGATGGCTGACTCCAGGCTGTGCTTGAAGCACCAATTTGCAGTTGTCATATCATTAGAGACAGAACGTGCTGACAGGCTTCTCCACCTCTTGACCTTGCTGTGGCTTCTATCTTGGCTCAGAGCTATGCAGATCTAAAGTACAAGTGACATGCTGTAATACAAGCACAGATGGACAGAAATCTGTCCATTCCACTGAAATAGACTGCCTCATTCCTCTACAGTTGTCAATGATAAAATGTTATGAATTGCTGAAGCAGAGAGCATTCGGCCCATCAAAACACCATCCCAACCTCCCAATACCTCTCTTGAAATGGATCATGGCTTAGTCACTTTTCAAAATCACCTGCTCAAAATAGAACAGGTAATTATAATTCTTCTTCCTCCTTTAGGGGAACTACCTAACTGCAGGATGTTACCAACTCATTATCAGCTTCCTCTGCTTTTCAGAAGTACAGAATTTACGTAGTGAGAGCAGAAGGCAATCCTTCCTTTTAGAAGAAAAAAAGAGGTTTGGGGATTTTAAGGCATATAGACAAGAAACCAGAAGCTTTTGAATTAAACTGGCAGACTTGTCTGTCCTGGGTTTGTTATAAAGCTTTCTAAACCAAAAAGGTATAATTGAACCAAGTTCTCGAAGTGTCACTGGATTGCTGCAAGGTCTCTGAAAGGCAGAGACAGTCCTCCTCCTTCCAGAACTTATGGGGCAGCATTAAATTATTTTGTCAATTTTCCCTGCTACTGCTGCCCAGAAAACCCAATAACTGCAGTGGCAGAGATAAAGTATGATACTGGAGAATGGAAGAAAGAGGAGAAGAAATAAAATGGGAAATTAGTTTCACGTCTTTCTTGAGCTGAAAGAAAATGCTAGCATCCCCATTTCTTAGCAAAAATTCATCAGGAATGCCTCTCTCTTCCATTTCAATGCGAACAAGAAGAAAATACAAAGTCATGTCAGCTTTGAAATTCCAGGTCGAAAGAAGAATGTTAAAAAAAAAAAAAAAAAAGAAAAAGTTAGACTTAGGGATATCTATTTCTCATAAACTGACCATGAACTGAGCTCAGTTATACATCACCTTCTGTGGTAAACTCTGTATTAACCATCTCCAGTTAATGGGGACTGTACTAACAAATCACTTGCACAAACCCCCTATATACCCAGCATATTTCTTTATGCTTCAAAATAAATGTACTAGCAAAAAACCCTAAAAGCATTGATATTTTAAAAACTTGACAGGATGAAAAATATTTTTTAAATTTTTATTTATAATGTCTCAAGGTAAGAAATTACTACTGCCATTCATTCCCTCCCTGGCCTAGCCCTGGATCCAGGCAGGGTAAAAACACTGTTTCAGAATTGGGCAGACAACCAACTGGAGAGCACTGGGACATAGACACCACGTCTCTGCTGCCTGAATTCTGCAGCCCTCTCTCATCAGCTGCCAATGGACTGGTACAGACACAAATTCTGCTCTCAGAAGTGACAGAAAAGCAGGAATCTTGTCTGTGACACCCTGGGAGCTTCAAAGGAGACAGCCAGCAGGGACAGAGGAAGGACAGTGCAGTGTCTGCACGTGACAGAGGCATTGGTCCCCGGAGCAGCCTGGTTTGTCACACAGCTATGAACATGAGACTTTACCAAATCAACCCCTCTTTCCCCCTCCATTTTATAGAATAAGGGACAAATGGGGTATCTTCATTTTAAGGCACGTCTCCTTTTTAAGGGTCAGGTCTCTTTGGAGACCAAAACAAAAAAATCAAAGATGAAGGGCATGAGAATCAAACTGTTTAAAAGTCTCTTTTTATAGCATTCTTTAAAAGAACACTGTAATTTTTAAATGGGATTTAAAAGGTATGACAAAATTTTAAGCATGAGACCACAATAAAATGTGAAGGTTCTGAAAAACTTTCATATAAGTTAATTTATATAAAATATATTCCAAAAGTGTTTTAGGAGTCCTACATATGAAAAGCTACAATATGTGGAAAATAAGACATAGATATACATATTGTAGTCATCTACACTTACACAATAGAAAGAACAGCAAATGACAGAAACTGTTTTATGCCTCCAACAAAGCTTTACTTTTAATTTTTTAAAAAATGTATTTGCCTATCCTCTTTAGAAAGGGGATCTGGCAGTATTTTTCATGCAACATTATAGGCTAACAAGACGTGGAGGAATACAGTAATTTACCTCTGGGCCCTTTGTGATACCATCTGTTTAAACCCATTTACTGAACACTGCAGTGGCTCCAGAGCAGCACTGTTACTCTGTATGCACATAATAACGCTTGGAAAGGACACCCTGCTGCAACATGTGATGAAACAAGTCAAAGCTAAATTTGCAACTTGAAAAGTGGGGTGTTCACTGGCTGCAAATGTGGTATTAGTGAGAATTTAACTATGTACTCTGCTTATCCTTGTCTTTACATATAACTAATCATAACTAATATGAGCTACATATAGCTTCAATTATCTTAGGTTTTCTGTACACTTTTTTTTTCTTTTGTGCTGGTGAGAATTCAGTTATTGAGAGAGCTTTCTTGTGACAGGAGCTGAGGGAATTCCTACAATAGCATTTTTCCTAGTCTTTCCATACAGCAAAGAAAGATTAAAAAAGGGAAATAAAGAGAGAGGAGTGGAAAGCTTAGATGACAATACTCCTTCTTCTTGATGACTAAAATAAATTCTGAGCTATTCTGAAGGGTAATAAAAATTTCAGAACCTGCTACATAAGTCATCAGGATCATAAAGGCCAAACAATTGTCTGAGACAGCCAGGTAAGCAGAGAAATTTTGAAGATACAGCAGCTGAAGAGCTCCTCAGCTGAAATTTTCCATGAAGAAATTATTTCTCATGACAAAATCTTTTTTTTTTCTGTGTTAAGAAAAGTTGTACAGTACCTCCCTATTGACCAAGACAATTGCTAACAGCTGAAGGAGGTCTCCGGCAACAGATCTTCCTTTTCATCCCTCCCTAAAAATTCAGGCTCCCGAAGAGATATGGACGTGGTGAATGTTGTTTATACTTTAGCCCTATTCTGACTAGACTTTAAATTCCTGCTAGACATTTCTTTCTGTGTCTAGTGGAGATACATCTTCCTCTCCTTTGACAAGCACCAGACTGACTGACGAGCCCAAGTTTTAGCCCCAGCTCCTGTAATTCTAATCGGCAATGATTGTTTTAGTTGCTCCTTGCCATGGTCCTCTTAATTAATCTTGCTGCAAATTGAAAACAACCTAATTCTTCATAAGGAAGTACAAGAAAAGCACTTTAACAATTAAATAAAATGTAATCATTAAAAATTTACTCTGATTCTGATGCACACTCTTTGTAATCCTCATCTGCAGCAGGATTTGAAAACAAAAAATTGTTTTTCTGGTACTTAGTTAGGAACCTTCAGAAAAACTACAACAACAAATCACATCTTCAAATGAATCACCAAAGCACCATTGATTCTACTGACTGGAATCTCATCCACAAGATTGATGGTGAAACTATGCGCTTCAAAGTGAGCCTGAGCCATCCAGCTTTGTTTCCCTTTGCATTTCTAGTTTGTAATTTTGTTTTAAAACTTCAGAAGGCCATAAAAAATGCCAGGGATTGCACAATAAAACCTGACAGGGAAGGCATGATTAGAGTCATGTTTAAACCGTGACAACTAGGGCAGCCAGGCAATGCCTTAAAGAAATACTGCACATAGATTGTACTTAAGATAAGGAACATTTGTTTGCTGAGGGGCTGTGCTGATGGAGAGGCTGTGATGGAAATCTGATCATAGCACAATTCGATTTGTAAAAGCAGGAGTATCAGACTAAACTCTTTTTCCCTTTTCCTATTTTTTTTTCTTTTCCTATTTTTTTCTTTTTCTTTTTTTTTTTTTAACATGAACCTACTGATATTAAATGAAATTATCATCTACAGCTCCAGAGATTACAGGACTAGGTAGAAACAAAACTTTTCAAAAAGCCAGCTGTATTCTTCAGGGTCAGGCTAAATTACAGCATCTGAGTCCCTTCTATTCCATCACAGCTGCAGGCACGGTGATCCATTCATTTTTTCCCCACCTACCTAGTAACACTCATTATGGCAGTAAGCCAGCTACTAGAGGAAACAAAACTGCAGTGTGGATGGAGTGAAGCTTCACTAAAATGTATCATAAAGTTTAGCAAAATGCATGGAATCAATTCAGAATTTCAGTGTTACATTTGTCTCCCTATTAAGAAGCTGCTGAAAAGTACCCTACTGCAATATGCATAACTTCAGAAAAAGGAATAACACCATGTCTTCTGCATTCCCCTGGAGAATGCTTCTCATTCCAAGTAAGGAATAAAACACCTGGCTGATTTTAAGGATAAAGCCCAGGTCTCCAGTTATGGTAAAGGACTTATTTCCTTGGCCTCTTGATGTTAGAAACTTGATGTTAGATTTTAGAAATTAACTAAGGTGGAGGGGAAAGATGACAGTAAGGAAGAAAGAGGTATGCTTTTTTCAGAACACAGTCAAACAACAGTTATTAATACTCTATGAAACTATCACTATCAAACTCTCTATTAACATTTAGAACATAGATGCTTACTGCCATCTTCATGGGTCACAGTGACAAGCTCATGCCATTGAACTAAGGATACTGTGAGGAAAACTGACAGAATAAATGTGAGTTTGTGTACTGCAAGTTTACTCTGCAGCAGGTTACTCATCTGCAAGTACAGAGCAGACAAACCAGAACTTCTTGAACAAGGTAGAGTAATTTTCTAGCCCCATGAGTAATTCTCTAGCCACATCCCATCATGCCACCAGTCCACAAAAGAACCACCCCTCCAGGAGAGAAAGGTAGGACCCAAGACTGACCCCTTGAAGATGTGTAGTGGGATTGAAGGTGGAAGCCTGCTGCTGTCAGCACAGGAGTGCCCTGGAGCAGCTGTTGTAAAGAAGATATGCACCACCACTATCCACAGAGCCCAGTGGTGTCTGTGGTGGTATTCATCCGGCATGCTCTGGGCAAGAATTCACCTCAGCTCCCTCAGGTGGCCAGACAAGACTGAAAGGTTGTGGCATGGATTACATGACAGATAGATATCACATTTCCCAAACAAGGACAGCTTTCATTAGGGCCAGCATCAGGGCACTTGGCAGTCTTTAAAAGCACCTACAAAGGCATATAGTGAAGTAAATTTAAGCACCTGCAGGTTTGGGAGCATTTTCAGACCACAAGCCTGGTTTCCACGGAATTATTTTTTAAAAAATCCCTATTTTAAGAATCCAAGTCCCGTACTGAAAGCAGTTCTGTTCCCCAAAAATCCTAGGTTTGCCTCAGGGCAACTTCTCAGAAACGAATGATATGTGGGATTACAATTTTAAATATAACACATCAAAATCTCCTGTAAAGTGGATGAATCTGGATTATCTTCTATGACAGAATATAAATAAATCACTTGATAATATCAATCATAAGAGTGATTATATGATAGGCACATAAAAATGCATATGGGTATGTGACTCATCCTCCATAACATTCGTGTAAAACATACATTCCTCTTAATGGAAATAGACTTAAGAAACAGTTAATTTTCCTCTACTTTTAGGGCACATGGGCACATGACATCAGCTCAGTCTTGATAGCAGACTTAATGTAACACAAAATGAAATGCATTAGCCCGTGTTTCTCTAAAATGTCACAAGGGTAATAGCATGAAAACCTTTTGATGCTCAGCAGTTAATTAACCCCCAATTAGTCAACCCTGCCCCTGAATATTGCTGATGTAGCCACATCTGTAAAACATGAATGGAATCCATATCATAAAATTTTTACACTAACAAGTAGAAGTAAAGAGCAGGATGTGGACTAATCTTTGCAAACAAAATTAAATTATCTCTCAACAGAGAGCAGAAAGGGAAAGACCCCTCAAAGTTAACATAAATGAAACATTTTAATACGATTAGAGGACATGCCAAATAAAATTTAATAGCTTGCTACATGATTCCTAGTAAGAAGCACTCTCAGAAGAAAAAGGTCAAATAGTTTGTATTCATCACTATTATTCTCCCATTTCCCCATTGCTTCCAATTTTCCAATCATACACATATGCTATAGAGTAGCTGACTTTGAAGCACTGGAGAGGAAGTGTTATTTTCAAATCTACCTTCTGACAAACACCTTTCAGCTTCATATTTCAGAGGCACTGTGAGAAAGTAAAATGAAATTATAATGGCTAGAAGGTGGTTCTGGGGACCCTGTACCACAGAGGTCAAATAGCTGAATGATTCAGGTCATGATTATCTTTAAAAAAAAACCCTGACGAACCCAGAATTTTTTAATTACACATCTATTGGCAAGCTACGTGTAGGTACAAAGAAATAATAGTGATGTTAAACGAATATCACTCAGAAATGAACAGTTCTATGTACTGTGATACAACAAATACGCAACTAAAAAAATTAACTCTTCTTGATTTTTTTTTTACCTGATAGGTGCACCTTTGGCCTGTGCAGGTCTCAAGAGTACAGTTATTGTAGTAGCAGTTTCATTGAGAGATGCATCGACTCCTTCATAGTCTGGTAAAGTGGGAGCTGATTAATGTTGAGCATGAAAGAAAAGAACAAGAAAAAAATCAGTGAAAACATTTTTAATTTTTATGAGCTTGTGGCTGTTTGGAATATAGAACAAAGACACAATCTTTATCAGCCATGTGAGTATTTTTAAACAGTTTTTCCAGTCAGGCACAATCTTGTACTACAGCATGAATGGGACTTAATGAACAATTGATAACTCTATCCCATCAAATCATGACACCTCCCAACTTAAAACAGTTTTATTCAAGAAGGACAGAAATAGAGGGAGGAGGTGACTGACAAGAAAACCTAAACTACAAAAAAACCCCATTTTGGCCTCAATTTTTCTACCTTGCAAATAACTTCAGTCACCATGTCAAAGACCCAGCTTCTACCAACAATTTAAGAATCTTTCACATTTCCTCTTGAATGTCATGGGAAACAACGCTAATACCAACCAGTGTGCAGGAAAATTGGACTTGTATAGACATGCATCTGTGGACTAGAACTGGATCAGGGAATCTATTCCCATGCCCATTCGTATCAATGGACAGCCAAGCTGCTCATTAATCAGCTTCAAAACCACTATGAAAAAAACAAATCAAAGTCAAAACCAGAAGTAGTTCAGGAACTGATTCACTAATGGACTGTCAGGCTGTCACGCCTTCATGGCAGCAATATTTGTTGTGGGTGGGATGGCTAGTGTTGGCAATTACTTCAACCATTGCAGCTTTAATCTGCTGCCTGTTCAGTCCTCACTGTAATACTGTTGCTGACTTTGGCCCTGGTGCAAGGAAAGAAACAGAATTTTCTGTGAATCAGAAAATAATAGAATTCTAATAATACCAAATTTTCATAAGTTTGAAAACTATCTGCATGTTTGTGGTTTTTTTAAATATGTGGCTGTATCATTAGAAAATCAAAAATGAAGCCTGTATATTTCAAAATGAACTTTCACAAAAAGATGTTTCCTAGCAGGATGTCAATCATTTAAATCATAATAATTTTACAATACTATATCAATAGATAGAAGACTTCTGAAACATTAAAAGCCTTGCTTCATTAGTCCTACATCCCAGATGAACACAAAACCTGTTCCTATTTCAGGAAATACTATTTTATAGAAATAATGTTCATTTAATATTAATTTTAAAATCACTGCTTACACCACGTTCACTAGAATCACAGTAACCACTTGTAAGCTTAGTCAAAAGGAATAATTTCACCCCTCATTAAACTAAAGTTAGCATTTTCTGAAACATGTGTGGCTTTTTATAAAATATGCATATACATGCAGAGTAGAACTGGACAAGAGCTCAGTGTAAAGCAAGATAGAAAGAAGAACAGGCTGAAGTTCAGATATGAGGGGTGTCGCAGGCTGCCTTTGAGCTTTCCTAGCATTAGCCACATCTTGCCAACTAACAGATCTGTACTCTGTCTAGAAAGTTGTGCTATATTGGATTCTAGACAAAATTCTCGAAATTTCTGTGTGGAAAAAGAGGGCATATCTGAAGAAGCCAGAATTCACCATAGTCCTAAATAATCCAAACATGTTGGGGCACATTTTTATCAATATCAGACATGCTAGTAATACGAACACCTCTTTTCTTTCTCTTCTACAAAGAGTTTAGAAGACAAGCAGGCAAATATGCAATCACCTTCATATCTGAAAATTTATGAACTAGAATTTGTTGTGAAGAAACACAAGGACCTTAAAACAGCCTAAGTAAAATATCAGACTTCAAAACAATCTAATAGCTACATAAACAGAACAGAACACATCGTTTGGGGTTTTTTGGTGCATTAGTTGGGCTGTTTTGAAGGGACAGGGGTATGAGGAGTGCCAGTGTTTATGTGCTGGGGTGGAATTCAACAAACTGTTCCAGTTAGCTGTGAGAACTACAGCATTTCACTTGCTACATAATTCAAGGAGCTCTGCCTTGAATTTTCCCACATTTTGATTTACGTGCGTATTTTCATGTACTGTGAGGAAACTACGTGAATAGTTTCCCACAAAAATCATAGGTGCATTCCGCTACATTATTAACTTCTCTTTATAGGACAATCTGACTTTCATTATGACAGATAATGAGGAAAATAGCCTGCTTTGTGCTATTTCTAAATGACTGGCTTCTTTGATCTCTGCCAAGCTCTGAAGTCACCACGTCACAAAATTAAGTTTCTCTAAATATAGCACTGACTTATCTTCCGCTATCAACTGCATAAGCCACTACCTTATTTTTTGAGAATAACATTGAAATTTAAGAAAATAAAAATCCTAGAGCATTCCATTTGACATTACTGTCTTCTAGAGTTGACAGTGCATTATTAAGACAAATAATCTCGAAGTAGAAAGCACTGCAATAAATTAATAAACGCACAAGGAAGCAGACCTATACGAATCTGGAAAAAGAAATTCACACATTGTCCCAACTGCCCAGACTCTGTTACAACTGTGTGCTGCTAAGTGGTGTCACCTTCAGTAAGTCAGTAATTTCTGCACCTGACTTTACTAACCTGCAAAACAGATGCAGCTCTTAGTGACCTATGGAGTGTTGAAAGGCCTAATTAGTAAAGGTTTACACAGCACTTCAAAATCTCTCGATGAAAGTACTATATTACACAGAATAAAACAGTTAACAACTACAGCTGGGCAATTTCAACTTCATGCAAGGATTTATCCCTGAACTTATGCTATATGACGAATACACCCAGAAACATTTTTAGTAACGTAATTTCTTAACACAGTTGAGTTTTTTGTGGAGGCTTTCTTTAGCATTTCACAATTTCTCAAGTCATACAAAAATATTCAAAAGACATATCCCCCCTCCCCTTCCCTGTGTTTTCTTAATACTGTTGTTTGTTTTTACCTGAGATGTTGGTTGTTACGTTGATTGTAGTTGCTGGACCAAACCCTTTGACAGTGCTTGCACGTATGAAGAACTGGTAAGTCGTGCCAGGGTGCAGGTGAGAGAAGACGTGGTGTGTGCTGTTCCACAGCTTGGACACTGTTTGTGGAGGTCCTGCCACTGGAACTGCGGGATCAAATGACTGTATACTGCTATAGCTGACCTGGGGGAACAATTATTTTTGCAACTCTTAAAGGTTTTGGCACAAGGGATTTAGGTTAGCTTGGCTGGAAAGGAAACAAAAGATGCATACTCATCTAGCTACCCATTTATCTTGGGGATACCACAGAATCACGGAATCATTTAGGTTGGAAAAGGTCCTTAATATCATTGATTCCAACCATTAACCCAACAATGCCAAGTCCAGCACTAAACCAATGAGGACTTCATGTGTACTCTTGAAGAGGCTGTCTTACTTGAAAGGTTATGCAGGCACCCTTCATCATTACTGTTAGATGGCACACTCCCTGGCTGGTTATAAAATCACCATCAAACACTTTGAGTTTCACAATTTGCTTTCTCCGTAGTTGCTCTCCCAGAGCTAATGTCACTACTCCTGTTAATCCACTGCCTCTTGCATCTGTTTCCAATTAAAAATTAAGGAAGCATTTATCTGCTTTAATCCTATTCATCAATTGCTTTTACATAGTTCATGTATGGAAAATTTCACTGTTACATTCCACTGAGGAGAAGTGAGTGACTGGCTGAGTGGGGTTGAGCTGCCCACCTGGTTTAATCCACAGTATTTAGTAAATTTTGTTAGCATCAGCATTAAGTAAATAAATAAAGTTTTAAAGGGTTTTGTTTGATTTGTTGGTTTGCCTTCCTATAATTCACTAATACATAAAGTTGTATCTTCTGTTCCTTTAAAAGAGGAGTGCTGGAAAGTGTAGTGTTGCTCAAATCAGCTTGTGTTACCTGCTAACCTCTAGTGGAGATCCCCAGAAGGCTCATAAAATTAAATATACTTTAAACAGAATTTATATGGAGGTTTCCTTAAAGGGTGATATCTGAAAATCTAACAAAGCTAAAAAAAACATTGCTCCAAATTTAATTACCATCTTACTTTTCATGTAATGTACTTTTGCAACAAAGAAAATTTTGCAGATCCTGACTGTCATGGCTTTGGAATGGTGTATAGTAACAAAACAAGATTTTTAAGGCACTTGACAGGGATGGACAGTCATATGCACCGTAATTACAAATTTTGAATATCTAATCACTACAGAAAATAGTGTATTAAGGAAATGAATGGAGCATATTATTCAATAGCCCCATACAGAACATAAACACCCACTGTCAGCCACCTCTCTTGATGCAACTCCCTAGGCCCATCCTATGCTTGTTAGGTGTTTAATGATTACCTCATACTGAGTAATGATTCCATTTGGATCTACAGGTTCCTTCCAGTTGAGGAAGATCTTATCTTCAAAAGGAGTTCCTTTCACTGATTTGGCAGGTATAGGGCCCGGCACTACAAACAAAACGAAAGTTTTAAAAATAGGAAATTCAAGAGACAGAAAAACTGAAGAGATGACAAAACATCCTATTAAAACCAAAACTGAGCACAGGTCTATTTTTGTTAATATTCATTTGCATGCAAAAGGCAATGGTAGAGTGTGTGAAAAAGCACTTCAAAGTGTATTTTGTCATTTGCAGTGCAGAGAGAGCATGAAGTTGAAACATTAACGTTATCCCCACATACGGTTTTCAAAACTCCATGCAAAGTCAAATTGTCTCATAGTATAGCCAGGGGAAACAGTTCAAGCTAGATTACAACTTCAGGGAACCTCACTGAACTCTCTAATAAGCATATCTTAGGACAAGGACTACATGATTCTAAAATTCTTTTAAAAGGAAAAATCAAAGGCAAGGAAGAAACTCAGTTGTAGAGCTGCTTCCAAAGGAGAGAAATTGTTACAAAATAGTTCTCAATCACATCTTCTTATGATTTGTTGTTTTAAAAGAAAGCCTCATTTAAAAGAGAGGGCTGAACATGGGAAAACACACCAGCTGCCATTTCTTTCAGCCTTTGACCTCCTCACGGGCAGAAGCATCAAGACTGCTCACTTCAAATCTTTCCAGTAAGTCATATTTTCAAAGCTTTGAACTGAACAACACTAAGATGACCACGCTTTCTTATTTTAAACGGAACCAATATCCCTGGTATAATAACAAGTCTGAAATGTCACCTCAGGCCTCTTTGCCCAAGTGATTCACAGTACCTGGTAATCCCATCAATCCCAGGCAGAAGCACTTAGTTATCTCCCATTACAGCTTACAAGATATTTTTGCCTACACGTAAAATTCCCTTTTATCAGAGCAGCTCACCTAGATTTGAACACACTCATGCTGAAAGAAGGGGCTGAGCATAAGTGACTGCCTGGAGAAACTCTGAGCCCAAAGAAGCACCTTCCCCCCTCAAAGAAACAACGTTGTTTAAATTTGCAGTCTTTCAATCTAAAATGTTATTTTTATTTAATATATTGACGTACATTTCTGCCTCCTTCTAATAAGCCTATTTTCTTCAATGCAACTTTCAATAAGCCTGATGCATGACACTCCTTGGATATTCATTATCAAAGCAGACTGAAGATTTACAGAGAGCAAAAATAAATTAAAATCCAATGGATCAAAGGAAGCACCAGGTGCTGTGCTAGCAGCAGGAAAGAGTGAGTGGTCTCTCCCATCAGTGGAATTTATTTCAGTCTACATGCAAGCTATAAATGATGATCTGACCCTTGGTGTGAACAATATAATTTGGCACATTAATAATAAATTCATGGAGTCAAAAAAGCCCAGAAGTAAACAGGTGAGAGCTTCACAGAACCTGCTCTTCTGTCATTTGAAGGCTTAGGAGAAGTTAACTAAAATCACAGGCTGGTGCTTTTCTTCAGTGTCCCAGGACAGACCAGGCAGTGCATGAAGGCTGCTGACATGCAGAGACAGCCCCTCTGTGCTGTTTGTGTCATTGAGAGACTTCCTGTAGGCAATGCTTCATTTTTCATGGGAATGCCCTACAGTATTTCCTTACATCTCAAAAAAGGTATGAATATACCCTGCTGCATGACATTTTCCTTGGAAGATGCAGGCACATGTTTGTGTGTGTGCATGTACATCTGTGTTTGGGAAAGAACATGGGTATGCACCAGGGCATGTACACAGTGTATGTGATTTGACATTAAACCACATCAAAGTATGTGGGGTAAAAAGAAAACATACATGATTGCTCAAAAAACATGCAAAATACTTTCATATGGTGCTTTCAAAAAGAAATGTTTCATATTCAGTTGAAACTGGGTGCAGGGCTCTACATTTGAGGGTTGCATAAATCCTCCCACAGCTTTGGTTTAAACAACAAGGTGGGAGAAGCCTCTAGGCTCATCTCATTCCATGACTTTTCTTCTCCTGCAATACAAAATTCGATGCTTAAGGCAGCAATAGCAATGTTAAAGTGACTGGAATTACATGAGCCCAGTTAGTTTCATGCTTCTCTTCCCCCTGGCATGGGAAGGGTACGAGAACAGAAGCTAGCACAGCAATGAGCAGCTTACTTGGAATCCCAGTTCAAAAAGGTCAGAAAGAAAAAGCGAGCAAGCATCTAGAGAAAGAGAACAGTAATTCACAGAAACCTCATCCACCGCCACAAATTCGTAGAAACGAATGTTGGGATTAACTTAAACAATTTGAGAACTAAACTGGAATTAAAACAAAGAAACAAATAAAAGTTCAAATGCCCAGAAAAAGGAATATAAATGGATATGAGTTTGAAGGACACATTTTGATAGTCTGAAGTTATTTTTTCCTTTCCATTTTCCAGTTCAGCCACAGTAAAAATGTCTTTTAATCCACTGCTTTACCAAAAGGGAAAAGTGAGTGAGGAAAGAGAAAAGCAGGAGTAAGAGAATTTCCTTAAAAAACAGAGCATCTTCAGGTAAGTCAAAATAATGCCTTAGTATCCTCGTTTGTTCTTTTAAGTCTTTGTTCTTAGGTCAAAAACAATTTCTTCTTACAAACAGAAATTTTAAAAAGGCCAAAACTAGTAAAAAAATCCCTAAAGAAGCAAGAAAACACCAACAAAAGAACAACAGCAAGGTAACCTGTTGGTAACACTACCCTGAAGACTCAAACTGCATTTCTCCATGCAAGCAGCCATTGCTGTCTATTCCCTGCAACTCCCAGCAAGACTCTGAGGACTTCAGAAATACCTCAAGCTTCAGCTTTCCAAAACATTTAAGAGCCTTCCCTTTTGTAGTGGGTTGACCTTGGCTGGATGCCAGGTGCCCACCAAGCTGCTCTCTCACTCCCCTTCCCAGCAGGACAGAAAATAAGATAGGAAACAATTAGTGGGCTGAGATAAGGCAGATAACTAAGGAGGGAAAAAAGCCGAAAAAAGCAAAAGTTTGCGTCTGCATAAGCCAAGGGGAAAATTTAATCCCTACTTCCCATAAGTGAACAATGTACAGCCACTTCCCAGGAAGCAGGGCTTCAGCACATGCCGTGGTTGCTTCAGAAGGTAAAAACTGTAAAATAAAGAATTTCCCCCCGCCCCCATTCTTTCTCCCTCCCTTAACTTTTACATCTGAGCTGACATCATATGGCATGGAATATCCCTTTGGTCAATCTGGGTCAGCTGGCCTGGCTGTGACCCATCCCAGGGTCTTGCCCACTCCCAGCCTCTTGCTGGGGGGGCAATGCTGGGAGCCAGTGCTGATGCTGTGTCAGCCCTGCCCAGCAGTAGGCAGAACATCGTGTGAAATCAGCACATTTCTGGGTACCAGTGCAATGTGACCCTTGACAACACTGTGAGGGCTGCTGAGGGAAAGTGAGATCCATCTCAGCCAGACCCCATACACCTTTGTATGATATTTAGAAAGGACTTGGGTCAAAACTAGCCAGGTAAATGTCATCCTTGTGTTGATAATAGCTTTCAGAAAACTCCTCACAAACAGCAGGAAAGGCTTTCTCAGGGCTTGTGTGAGCATTTCCAGAAGCTCTGTTGCTCACCACTGCTGACTTCTCAGCTCCCCTTCTTTTCCTACATGAGCTCTCACACTTTCTCTTGGACTTACAAACTGTTTACACTTAAATCAAAACACTCAAGACTATTACAAGTGTATTAAGGTGAAGTATGTTACTTAACATAATCATCTGAATAATTAAAAAATATAAGTAGCTGCTAGAGGAGTTGAACTCAGACCTTTTGGCCTTCCCACCCACTCTTGAAAACGATTCTGATCTCATTGATTTTCTTCCCATCTGCTGGCCTTGTGAAGTGTGACCCCACCATTTCTCAGTGACAACAACAGTAAACACTTTCCCATGCATGATTCTAGGCTCAACTTCCAACAAGTCAGGATTTACACTTATCTGAAGAAGTGAAATAATTTAGGTGGGTTTAACGATATGGATATCGGAAGAGGTTTTGAACTAAGAAAAAAAAAGAAACCAAAAACCAAATAGTAAAAAAGTATATAAACATAAAATGCACATATATATGTATAAAAGTAAGATAAAACAAATTCAAAGGGCATCTCAGCAAGGTTTTATAGTGCAAACAACACAAGCTCTTCTTTCATGATTTACATGCATCTCCAGAGCTCTTTTAATAAAGCTATATATTCATATAGTGAATAGCTGATAATCTTTTCTTCTATATGCATATGGGATGGTGGACTTTATAAATACTATGCATAATGGAAGTGCAAACCATCAATCTGACATCACAGCAATTCATTTTAGACCAATAGATTTGCATTAAATTATGTCACAGTCACAAATATATTGTTATTCACAAATAGTGTCACTTAAATGTTGTTCTACACTGACTTAACAGGAAATTTATATTACAGTATATTACTTCTGGAAAAACAATATATTAACTGACACAAATCACTATAAAAATGAATTTATATTGCTTCAGTTTTCCTGCTACAAAATAATGAAAGTGCATGTAAACAAAGTATTTTTATTATTATTTCACTCCATGAAAGCCATGCACGGTATTACTATGCTCTGTGGTAAAAGTCATGTTCAGAAATATTCAGGGTCATATTGGGAAAAATTCCTTTGTTGTAATCAAAAAGGCCAGCATATCACCAACAAACTTACAGCCTTTCTCTCATAGTATATTCTTATTTTCAGGAGATGGTGAGAGCTAATCTCTCCTACTGTTTAAATGTTACTAGAAACTAAAATGGTCCACTTTTCCATTGGCTTTTTCTGAGGTTTTACTTTACTTTACACTTTACTACAGCTGGAGACTAAGTTTTAAATAGAAGGAAATTTTACATATTAAAAAGGAAAAACAAAGCCAGAACTGCTCTTACTGCTCTTTACCATAAGAGCATTTGCAGAAAAGGTGGTGACAAAAATTACTTTTTTGGAAATCCCTCAAATTGGACTATTTGCTGTAAAGAACAAAATACTATTGAATGTTATTAGGAAAAAACCTGATTTTATATTGACAGTATCCTTTGGTGCACATGCTCCACATTTCTTTTTCAGCTCCAGTGTCATAGTTTAACCCCAGTCAGCAACTAAGCTTCACCCAGCCAGTTGCTCACTCCTCCCTCAGCAGCTGGATGGGGCAGAAAAAAAATGAAGAAAATAATAATAAGAGTAATGATAAAAGAATTAGAATATATATAACAAATTATGTGCATTGCAATTGCTCACCACTCAGACTGATGCCCAGGTGTTTTCCCAGCCATGAACCCTGGCCAGGTTTCTCCCCAGTTTATAAACTGAGCATGATGTTCCATGGTATGGAATGTCCCTTTGGCCTGTTTAGGTCGGTGTGCTGGCTGCATTCCCTCCCAGCCTCTTGTGCCCTTCCAGCCTTCTTGCGGGCAGGACATGAGAAGCTGAAAAGTCCTCAACTTAGTGTAAACACTACCTAGGAACAACTAAAATATCAGTGTGCTATCAACATCATTCTCATCCTAAATCCAAACCTCAGCACTGTATCAGCTACTAGGAAGAAAATTAACTCTATCCCAGCTGAAGTCAGGACACACAATTAGATAGTATACAAAGTATTTCACTCTTTCTCTTTTTTTTTTTGTCCTCTAATTAAAAGATTTCCTCTTCCTCTGCTGTTCCCCAGAGTGGCAAGCCTGTTGGAGTTTTTCCAGGAGCATGAGTAATGGCTGGACAGTTGGTGTTTTAACCCTGCATTATAGCTCTCAATATCTCTGCATGGAGCAGAATGAGCTACAGCCTCTGAAAGATCAGGGGACCTCGTTTGTGTCCAATGAGCACATGCTCTGGCCCAGACCAAAGCTCTGGTATACTTTAAGCCCCAAAATGGATACTTCTCCTAATCCAAGTGATCCTTTTCAATTAGTTGTTTGCCTACTGTTCGATGACACACTCCCTTACTGGTTATAAAATCACCATTGAACGCTTTGAGCTTCACAATTTGCTTTCTCTGTAGCTGCTCTCTCAGGGCTAATATCACTACTCCTGCTAATCCACTGCCTTTTGCATCTGTTTCCAATTAAAAATTAAGGAAGCATTTATCTGCTTTAATCCCATTCATCCACTGCTTTTACAAAGGGCCCCTCTGAGCTAGCAGCACTCTGGTCAACAGGCAGCTCCAAGAACATGTGCATGCTGATGATTCATGCTAAGTGATAAATTCACTGGTGGTTCTTGTACTTTGTCTCAAAGTGCCAAACACTGTCTGCCCAGCATGTATGCAGCCCCAGTGGCATGAGCCTTCCTCTACTTCCTTTATCAAATTCTTCAAACAGTGTCCATCTTCAGAACGTCCTTGTCGTAGCACGGATAATGCCAAGTGCCTGTGTACTTAGAAGAGCTTTCTTCCAAACTTTAGTAGGTGTGTGGTTTCTCCACAAAGTGAAATATGTTGTTTTGCTCTTAAAACACACACAAATGTCCCTGTTTTCATCATCTTTTTGCAAAACTTGTTTAACAGTTTCTCATTCAGGGGTTTTATTTTTACATGGAATACAACTTTCTGGAAGTACTAAAATATACTTTAAAGATTAATTCCATCTTCCCACGTTAAATAGAAATACTGAAACTACCAAGTATTCAGATTTAGCTCTGGTGAAAAGAAAGACTGTTTTTGGGCTGTCGTGATGGTCCTGGGCTTTGCTATCTTGCAGATATTGAATGACAAGCTATTAAAACCTTCCTCATTTGTCAGCCATGGCTCCAAGGATCTGAAGCACAGATTTTGAATCTTACTTCAATCTTCTACTAATTGTTTCTCAAGTTAATTCTGCTCCAGGTATCATATGCAACCGAGCTACCACTCAGCACTCTGGCAGGTCTGACCATTTCTGAGACTCCTAGCCCAGCTGCACAGCCTTACATAAATGTAAGCCTTTGTGAAAGACAACCAGAGATCCTCCCTGTCTCACAGAAGAGTCTCAAAGAAGTCCACAGTCCTCTGCTTTTAGGAAATCCTATAAGTTCAGAAAAGTGTAAAGATCCTGGCAGAAAGGAGGAATTAATATGAAAGATGTAGTGAGATGAAGGGAAAGGTTAAAGCAAAACAATAACAACTGAAGAGGCAAAAGGGACAGCTTGGAAGCATGGGGAAGTACAATGAAAAACAGAAAGTGAGGGCAAAATGGTAGAGGGGAAGAGAGACAGGAAAAGGTAGGCATCTCTAACTCCAAGAGTCTATGAAGTTTTTGCTTATTTAGCAGTACCTTGTGAAAAAAACCACCATTGGAAAGAATCCCACACTGCAGAAAATCTAACAAAAATTCAATTATCAGTTGTCATCTGGAGTTTTCAAAGTTTCCATTTATGAAAAATATACAACATATGTGCACAGTTTCAGATAATCATGTAATCAGGGGATATTTCTAACTATTGTTATATGCAAAAATGCAGGACAACACTCTGTTTCCTCTATATTCCTTCTCCAAAATGAATCACTGATAATGCCTCCATATAATAAAAATCATGGTTACTCTACAAAACCTGCAAAAACTATGAGGACAATGCAGCTTCATCTGACCACATGTGAAACACAGGGCACAGAATCACATATATAATTGGACCTCTCATCCTCTTAGTCCAAGTCCTGCTTTAGGCTGCAAACTGTGCTTCAAAATAGTTTCAGATGCTTGATTACTCAATCTGGAACTTAATCAGCATTGTACACATAAGTAGTCAGCTAGAGGATTGTTTACTATCGCTATGAGAGCTCAAGGAAAGACTCAGGTGTGTACATTGTCTGCAAGCCCTGTACTTTGAAGTCATGGCAAAATGGACATAGACTTTCAGTCAATCAGTTACACAAAATTGGTATCTGCATTCTAATCCAAATAGTTTCACAGAGTAAAGCTCACAGGAGGCTATTTTCAGGTCACAAGCATTATTACCACCAGCACATCTAAATATAGGTATCTTTTAAAATGTATTAGTCCCTCTGTGAAAACAACATCTGCTTCAAACAGTTTACCCTGGCAACTTCTGTTCACTGGGTGAAGCTTTTTCTACACTCAACTACTTGTGACACCAAAGCTGACTCAACTCGAGTTCACTGACAGCACACTGGTGTGTTAGCTTGAGACCAAAATCTGCCTTGTGTGCACCATCTTCCAAGAAAAATCCACAACAAAACTAGGAGACAAAGTACATAAACTCACTTGACTCTGCTCCTGACAAGTACTGACACAGTGACCATCTGCCATCTCCACACATCTAACAAGACAAAGGCCATTGGAAACCATAACCTTTCTTGAAAACCCAGTTAAAAAGGAAGAAATCCATTTTCCATGGACTTAACAACCTCACTGGTACTCTTTTTAACTTCAAGGAATATAGCAACCATACATATCTACAATGTAACCACATATACAGAAATAATTCATAATGAAAAATGTTTAAAATTTAATTAAACTTAATTTGAATTACATGAAATATTCTAATTCTGTACTTGTCAATAAATCTTCATATGATGCATCTACATGTCTATAGTTTTCTACAGCTCCTCATATTCTACCTATTTAATAAATTGTTCTTTCTTTATTGCAACAGTAAATATATTCCCCTTCTATTTCTCATAAAATTGAAAATATATGGAAAACCAGCACTACCAGACACTAACACTGACTGCTATATAAATCTATATTTCCCACTCATTTATTTTGCAGGCAAGTAAACACACTACCTTTTACAATTTTACCTTTTTATTTATCTACAGTCTTACATTAGTCCAAGTAGTCTATTTTTGTTACCTATGGAAGTATCTTTTTTCATTTTGGTATTTTCAGTACTTTCACAAAATTTAAACATTAGAAAAAGAAACTAAAACTGCCTTTTTTTACCACATTTTTAAATATTATTAGGGAAAAAAATCAATTTTTATTTTCATATCTTTATACCAGGATTCGTAGCCTAACCCATGAATGCATCACCATTAGTGTGTCTACATCTATTTTTTCACAGCTGAGGTAAATTCAACTGTCTAGTCAATGAAACTTTGTTGAAAGCATTTTAAAGAAGAATCACCAAATATCTGGTGTTGGAAGGGACCCAGAGGGATCGAGTCTAATTCCCAAATTGCCAAAATAATACTTTAATTTAATAGGGGGCTTTCAAATAGCAGAATACTATATTCTGTGACCTGCAACATAAATTATTGCTCAAATATATTTGCTGTAGAGGTTTTAAATCTTGAAGAGAGTCTTTAAGCACTGATCCCATTATTTAAATATGATGTACAGAATCAATTTTCAAATGCTACACCTAATACTGTGAAGAAGTCTAACACCACCATGTGTTTCTCATCACCTGCATTAACACATTTTTGAATGACTGGGAAGCCATCCTCCTTTTTCTTCTCAGGGAGAGAGAGAGAGAGAGAGAAAGCGCGAGAGAGAGAGCTTGAGAGAGAGATCCAGTTTGACTTGTGCTGCATGGACAGTTTTAACTACATATGCAGGGTGACAGCTATAATACCTTCATAGCTGCCATTTTGGGGCTAATTAATACATTAATAGAAGAGAACTTCCACCCTCCCGGATACATATTGTAACACACAAAGTAATTTCCTTCCACCTCCCTAGACTGGATTTGGTTGGAATTTCCGTAAGAGCATTTAACATACCATCTTCATCTGTCTGGATAATGGTCTCCTCACTTTCCTTCCTCCCTTCTGGGTTGGTTAAGATCATTTTGAGGCTGACATTTGTGTAGGGAGGCAAACGATCCACAACGTGCTGAGGTGCTTTGGGGTCCATGTCCAAGCAGTCGGCTTTGCTCTCGTTGTGCCCGCAGAAGTAGTGGTAGCATATGGTGACATTGAAAGTATGGCAACGAGTGATGTTGTAACCCAGAGATTCCCAATCCACAGCAATGTGTCTGGCCTGGATCTCAGCAATCTTCAGTGTTTTTGGTGTTCTCATAGGTTCTAGAAAACAGTAGAATGAAGAAAACACTGTTAATGTTCTTCTTCCAGCACTGAACTGTAGTTGGTAGATAGTACCTCCAGGAATGTGAAAGTAAGGGAAGCACCCAAGAAACAGGCAAGTATCATCCTTTGCACAGGTACCCTGGAGGGAAAAAAGCTGCCAGTCTTTAATTTTTTTTTACTTCATCCCTCTCTGTCCTCACTTTGCAGGCTTTAATCAGTGATGGAGACTTAGCAATAGTGAGAAAAAGAATTGTTAATTATCACTGGAGCAATTCAAAGCAATTGAGAACACAGGCAACAGATGCAAGAAGAGTGACCAAAAGGCCATCCAGCTGTCACTGCTGGCTTCCCTTCTTGATTTCCCTCTTAGCCTTTTCAGAATTTTTACCTGTGTAAATTAGATAATACATCATAATGGTAAAGAGTGAACATTTATTATATTATGATTTATCATGCCACCAAGCAACGCTGTATACTAATTATACTAATTACCTTACTAAACTAGCAGTTACAAAAATTATGCAGATATTAATTAGTGTTTATTATTTTAGTAATGAAGCTATTCATTCAAGCAAAACGCCTCAGAAATAGCACAAAAGATTGCTTTTGGATATTCCCATTGAATCCTGATTCCTTCAAATCCCCAAAACCATGATTGGACATTTACTCTGGGCAGGTAATCTCTGACCTGCTCCCCAAGCTCAGCTGCTCTCCACACTTGCATTTCCACCAGCAGAGTACGTGATGCTCCCCAAGCGGTCATCAATCTTTCTCTGTCTCTCTAGTGCATTCATTCCTCATGCAAGACTAACTTTTATCGTTGAACGTAATTAAAATGATTACACAATGAAAATCATGACCATGACTGTATATACTAGAGCTTCACTGAAAAGATACCCTGCTAATACATGCTTCCTCACCAGAGAAAATAAGGCCTGTTGATACAGCTTCAGCCTTGTGTCCTTGCTGGTTTAAGGTCAAAACAGTCAAGATTGTTCAAGGAAGTGAAATATAGGATTTTTCTTTCTGAGCATAACGGTTCTTTGTAACTTGCATTTATGAGTTCCAAGAAGGCAAAAAGCAGCCAAAAGCACAGATGGTATATTGAAATAAGGAAATATGAATCAGTGTAATCTATTCAGCATGCAGTTTGCCAGACAAACTGCAAACATTTAGTTTCAAACATCAAAACAACCGAATTCTAAGTATAACATAAAGGTATTCCTAGTAACATGATGAGTGGTAAAGATTAAAAATTACACCTATTTGTTGCCATGATCTATCCTTTCTTCATTTTGAACAAGCACATATATTACCTTTACCCTTAAGTACTGATTTATCATATGTACAGTGAAAAATACAATTGAATAAGTAGACTTCCTGGGCAGTAGCTCTGTGAAGACAGTGTACTGTAACAATAGAGATTTGAAACTGAAAGATAGCATTGAAAAGGTCCTTTAGAGATAAGAAACTTGAAGAGAAGGAGAAAAAACAGGATTTTATAGCAAAAACAATGGCTGGTGCTTTAGCAAGTAGAGAGAGGTGTGAGGCAGTCATGGAAAAAAATAATGTAGCAACATAGTAGATCTACTGAAGGAACTGGTAAGGCTCTTCAAAGAATCAGTGCTCATTTGGCTACTGCAAATACTTGGGAAAAAACTGAACACTCAAGTGTCACAGAGGAAGAGAACTGTTAAGAAAAATACATGCATACATATATATTTCTGTATAAATAAAAAATCAGCCTTTTCCTCATATGAATGACACTGCAAAGCTTAGTTATACATACTCTGATTCAGAGTTGGAGGCCTAAAAGAGTAAACATACCCTTCACCAAAGAAATGTCTTATAGGCTAAGTTTTCCTTCTGAAATGGAATGTTTTTTGCTCATTTCAGTAATTTCCTCTTTGTTCTCCTAATCCTGTTTGTGCCTCCAACCACTCCCACTAGAGATGGAATTCAAACCTGAATTCAAAATGTGTTGGAATTAACACAACATAACACCTGGTGTCTGACCATGAAGTCTGAAACTATTAATGTTTGAAGCCAACTAATCAGTAACAGAAAATGCACAACATTTTCATCTTGTACCTCTCATGACAAAATTTAAAGTGCATTCACACTATGCTGCACAGCACTTTCAAAAGAGAAGAAAAAAATAAAAGCGTTGTTAATCTTAAAGAAAAATTATTTTACAATTCTATGCAAATTTTATAAATGTGTCACAGCATCAGCGGAGATACTGAAAAGCATCCTTTATTCACCTGTCAAAAAGGAAAGAATGAAAGACAGAGTGTGATCTCGCTTTCTCACAACTATTCCCTTCTTTGGCAGAAATTAAACAACTTCTGCAATATTGAGATGGTAATTAAAGTCTGCAGAGTCTCTCAACAGCTTTAGTAAACTCTGCCAACTGTCCCACTGCTCCTAAAACGATGCTTTAAAAACACAATTTTACTCTTTCTTCTGGGCAATGTTCATCTTGGGAATCTCTAGAGGTAAAGACCAATTGTTTTAAACTACCACACCACAAAGTCTCCATCTGTAACACCTCAGTAGAAAGCAATCTTCGAATAATTACTTTTCTCAGACAAAACACTATTGAATTTTTGAGTAGGCTTCCCAAAGATCTCAACAATCTCATTAAGAAGAGCTGTGATCTTGATGGGAGCAAATAGTGTTCATCTTCTTTTTTTTCCATTTCCCCATCACAGTTTAGGGTTTGCATTTCACTGAAATATTTATTTAATCCTATCGGGATTTTACTTCAATTTATGCATTCTCTTCTGATCTCTTGATACTCTTTGAGTACTGCTAATCCCAATAATTCAATTCACATCTTGTCTTCCCAGTTGTTTTCCCATCTTTCCTCTTTAAGTCACATCTATTTATTGAAAATATATGGACTTTCAAGCATGAGTTCTTACTTTTTTGTTGAATTACTCATCTCAAATTGGCACCCCATGACAAAGACGGAAGAAATAAGATACTTTCAAAATACCTGCCCAATCCTTAACCTGTCTGCTAGAGTTTCAATAATGATGGCAGATGGCACTTAATATTTTTCAAACATTAATTTACCAATTAGCCCTGTGAAACGTGTAACTGGTGCTAAAACTTTTCTGAGAAGAGAAAGAGGCACAAAAAAGGTTAATGGCTTGTTCAAAGCTACAAAGCGAATTACTGCCAGGGCCACAAGAAAACTGACCCTGGCTCCCAGGTCACTGGTGGCCATCAGACACCTAGCTGCAGCAATTCAAAGAGCTCATTTACAATGTACATGCCAATGCTTCCACCCAAATTTTAACTCCAATCCTACGCTCCAGTCCTTTTTTTAAAAAGACGTTTTTAACGGTTTTCTTAGAAAATGTTTGAAAAAGCATAACAGTGCCCAGACACTAATTGAATATCTGAGCATAAGGACATGTTCTTTGAAAAACAATGATTTGGCTTATTCCTTTAGAACGATTTCTTGATTGAGAGCTTCAAATATGAATGAAAAAGCTTTTTTGTTGTTGTTTTTTTTGTTTTGCATTAAATCTTGTATTTAAAATTTAAATTTTGGGGAGAAGATATTCATAATTTTTTTTCAAGCCCTTTTCTCAGATAAAACGCTGGAGGGAGTCCTTTGTGGTGACAGCTGAAAGTATGCAGGACTTCTGTTGCAGGAAATTCAATCTCCTGTGACTGCATCAAGCTCTTAGATATGAACACCCTGACTGGCAGAGTTAGATCATTGAACAGAAACCCAGCAACAAGGCATATGGAGGATTTGGTGGTGGTGGTGGTGGCAGGGTTGACCTTTAGATTCTTGTGAACACCTCTAATGATGACAGGCTGCCTTCTGTCAGATATTGCTTGCCCATGGGCTGCTGCAATGACCTCCATCCCATTTCCACCTCTACTTACAGCCAGCTTCTCCCTCTCCCCTTTGCTTTTAACACCTGGCAATACTCATCTCTGTTATCTCCCCCCTCCTCACCCCTGCTTTGTGCCTTGCCACGCAAATACTACCAAGTGCTCGCTGACTCAGATCTATTATCCAATCTGACTGGTTTTAGCCTCATTGAACCAATTAAAAACAGGCATATCAAAAGAACAGAAAAACCAAGAATGATAAGAGATCTCTACATTTGTACAGATTACTAAATCTTCAGTCCTTTTCCAGAAACCATATAAAAGAATTAGATGCGCGTGGCACACAATCACAACAATTTCTGGATCAAGAAGATTTAACCCAACCTTATGGGATAAAATACAGAACATTTTAGTAATTCTCCAAAGGTTAACAATAGAGGGATAGATGGCAAAGGAGGCAGAACCTGTTGACCCCATACAACCTCTCAGCTGCACGATGATTTAATAAGATTCTCCAGATAACAGATAAAATGAAATTCAATTTCTTTAGTGTTGATAAGCAACATGTGATATGACAGGTCAATATCAAGCCTCTTTGAGGAGATTATCTTCACTTACACAGAGATGGGAGTGAAAACAAAGGCCTTCACAGCTGCAGAAGCAGCAAGGTGAGAGCATGCGTTTCCTCAGAACCTCTTTTTAATGATAATACATATTAGCCTGCTGTCAATCAGAGACAAACAGATATCCCAAAAGCTGTGAAAAAAATCCCATACAATGAGGCTAATAAAGTGTGATGTGCTCTGCTTTTCCTGCCTTTCCTCAGAAATCCTAAATATTGACTGCAAGACAGTTAAATTTCCATGTACCTGGCAGAGGTGGGGAATTAGATTTTCTGACAAGCAACCAGAAGGCACATTTGTTCACATGAAATGGAAAACAATCAGATAAATTTTAAAGCACAAACATTCCAGATAAAAATGGTACTTCTTAAAAACCAGCATATCCTGTCTATACACTGTCTGTGCATTCAATTTTTTAATTGGGGCTGGCTTTTGGATCCTTCCTCCCCCTTGACCTCTTTCTAGGCTGTCATTACACTGAGGAGCTGACTTCCAATTTCTGTTTTAACCACTTTGACTGAAATTCATATCAAATTTAATAGCAACCCAGGTAGCCTTCACTGGAGACACTGGAGCTGAAAACTAGCTGGACTTGGAAGGTGTGACAATGCACAAATTTGTGCATTTGTGGGAACTGCAGAGAGGTGTTAAATAAAAACTCTCATGTAGAAAAGCAAATGTATGACCACTATTTAAAAAGTACAGGCCCCTAATTTAAAGCACACTGTTTCTCACTGAGGCTCCATTAATTATCTTGCCTTTTAAAACAAAAACTTCATAGACAAAAATAAGTCCTTATATTTCTGTTAATATTCTCAGTCTGAGCAGCCACTGGAATTTCCCAGACTTTTCTTCTATGAGAACATGAGCCTCCTTGTCCTGTGGCTTCTCCTGACCTTTCCAGGGTAACTCTTTCCTCAGTATTTGGGAAATAAAAGAGGATTATTCTATGTCACCATGGTTGTCGCTCCTTTCTTGATTCATGCAAGGTCCTACAAAAACAAAATGTTCCCAAAACTCAAACAGAAAAAAAAAAAAAAAAGAAAACAAACTAAAAAAAAAAGTTACTGCCCTGTTTCTGTAAAGAATTCTTCTGAAAGACTCCTGATAACCTGGAAAAAAGGTAAGAATGAAAAGAGCTGAAGGAAGCACAAGCCACATAGGAACAGCTGTCAGAAGTGCAGTAAGAAAACAAAAAAAGCAAGGGTTTCTCACTTGCTCATTTCAGCTGCATTACTCTCAATTATTACTTTTGTTATTAGTGAATGATGAATCAGGCAGAAACGTTTTTTATATAGAAACTAAATTCCTCACATCATAAAGTTGGTTAGGAATGCTGAATATAGACGTGTATGACTCATTAAAAAGGACCAAACTAGAGTTAAACATATCAACAGACAACTACAGTCTAAGCAAGAACGGTGCACATCAACTGTGAGAACATCTGCACTTCTGGGCGTGATAGGCTGGTGTCAAAGGAGCAAACTGTAACTGAGTTATATGATGAACAAAGCTAACAAAATCCCTAAGTAAGGTGAGCTGTACCAGAATATCCATGATGAAGCCCCTGTGTTTCAAGGATTATTAACCTACAAATCCAAGAGAATTTAGTTCAGATTAACTCCCAATAACTCCATTATTTAACAATATGATGATAATACAGGAAGATCCTTCAGATGTCCCAAAAATGCCATGCATTTCAGTCTGATTTTCATAAACCAGTCTGTCTTTATGACAGAATAATTCTTCCCAATTCTATTCCAGCTTCTTGTCTGCAACTGCCAGATTTTTGACCATTTCTAAGTAAAGATAGCTTTGAAGAAAAGGCATAAATCAATTATCAGCATTGGCCCCAATTCTTACTACATAGTGATAGTTCATGAACTACGTAGCTTCAGTCATGGACTCTCTTCTACCTGCTCGACGTGCATTCCAAGCCAAAACCACACCACATTATATTACCAGCTGGATCAATAAAATACTATTCCACTCTTGGAGTACCTGCACTCCCTCATTCTCAGAAGCTAAAAAACCAGTACACCTTTCATGGAGGTAAATGCAAGTTGTAAAGTCTAACTGAGGTACTTGGTGGTAGGGGTCTTTGTTGAATAGGGTTGGTTTTGCTTGTTTGCTTTGGAGTTTTTGCTTTTAGTGTTGGTTTGGCTTGTTCTTTTTATTGTCTTGTTTCATGCCAGCAGTTAAGAGGCCTGATTTTAGGCAGCCACGTTTGAAAACTCAAGCCTTCAATCTTTTTAAATTTAGAAGCATTAAAATATAGTGAACAACAAAGGAAGAGAAGTTAAATGAAGTTGACGGAAGTAGTACAATTTGAAGTCTTTTCTGCAGTCTGACAAGAAAGAAAAAATTAACGAGGTACATAATCCCACAATAAAAATCATAGGGATTGCTGGGCATCTCCCTTCTCAAATGTATGACACATACAGAATCCAAAACAAATATGGATGCCAACACAAAAAGAATTAACTTTTTGTGCGTTAGTATGTCCATCTGTTTATCATGTGAAATATGAACCCAGAATAAATGAAACTATGGTATTTATACTGTGTTAACACTACAGATTTATTTTGGAGGTGCAAATAAAGGTTATAATACAATTGCATGAAAATCTATGAGTTTTTTCTCTTTTCACTTCATCTAGTGACTGATTTATTAAGCCAGCTTACAAATTTCTTATTGACCACATACTTCAAGGAGCTGAAGTAAACATCTGAATTATTGCACAGATAATCAGCTCTACTACACTAGTTTCAGTAGCAATGAGAGGATATTCAATATATTTTAGGACGTATCTTTCTGGATGCAAAATACAGTTGTCCCTGCATCATAGGTGTAGTAAACAGATAAATATAACTGCACTACTGACAATTATTTGCCCATTTTCTCTTGACAGTACGTTTATTGTGTTTCCTCCACACATGAGTAACAGTTTATGTATCCTTAGCATGTAATCAATAGCTGCAAAGTCTTGTATTAGCTTGAGAGATTAGACATCCCTTGATAATAAATTCTATTGATTCCTCCAGTTTAGCTTAGCTGCAAAAATCCACTTTTTTTTTCTTTTTAAATCTGAGTTTAAATCAAAAGGAACGATACAGTCTAGGGAGGGAGACGAAGAGCTGGCATGTCCTCTTTAATCTCATTTCTCCAAATGAACAAAACCTATCTAGTGGTGTAAAACACAAATCAGCATGTCAACAAGCGTCAGACTACAAGAGTAAACACAGTGGAAGCCTGACATTACAAAATGTAAGCCTGTTCAGGACTACAATTATGAAGTTTAATTCTGAAAAGTAATTTATAAAACTGTTAGTGATAGGGAAAAAAGCAAACTTTTGACTTTAAATATTCGTGCATGGTTATGTTAAAGCAGAATGGAAGATACAATCTAAAACAATAACAATTACATTATAAAGACTATGTAGTGTGTATCTACACACACATGTATACACTTTTTACCCACCTTAACAGTGAACCTAACTTCAAAGCTATGAAGAAAGCATTTACAAACATTTATTTGAACATAAATCACCATTATTGCTTAGGTGATAGACTGTTCATTTCTCTCCAATACACATTCATAAACATGTTTTTATGGTTTTGTTTACAAACTATATATTTGAGAGCTTAGGATGTAATAAGTATTAAGTAAAATGACTAAGTTGGAGTTGTGTGAATAAGGTAAACAAGAATTTTCTATGGATGTCATTAAAGCTTCAGTTCCTTTCTCCTGTATAGAAAAATTTCAGTCCTCCAAGTTAAGAGGCATAAATATCATCACATGAAATAAATGAAAAAATGTGGAATGCAGTCTATAATAAATAAATAAATAGTAAGCACAGTACAAAGACTTAGACTGTGAAAAAAGGCCACATTCACCTCTGATAACTAAGAACTGAAAATTGCAGGCAGTACTTATGATACCCACTTAAGACCTGTACACACATTTGTGTGTGTGCATGTACACTGATACACCTGTGCAGACATGTTCACTTCCCCACATGCAGATAAAACATCCATCAAAATTCATCTTCTCTGTCTCTGCACGCCTACTGAAATAGTCTCAATCCGATTTTCTCCTGTTTCCCTTTCGCCCCATCCGGTTCCTGCTACCCCTGGGGCCTCTGTTGAAACCACCCATCCTCCATCCCACTGCCTGCAACCCACAAAGCCTTGAGTTTCTACCTTGCCCATGAACTACCATATCCACTATTGTGCTTGTATGGCAAAACCCAATAATAACTGTGTGTTACTCTAGTCCTTTGCAAAAAATCAATACCACAAGACTACATATCACACAGTGTATATATTGTATAGTAATAGATATCTTTATATAATGCATATGATAAACCTTGGATGAAGCACAGATTTGTTAAGGGGTTTAAAACCAGAAGTGACACTGTAACATGCAATGCCCCTGCTGTATATATTTTGTCCTGTCAGTGAAACAATTCAGGTAATATATTTTTAAATGTTGAATGACCAAACCTGTAGCTTCTATTTCACAGAAAAGTTTTCTCTAAGCAGTTGGAAATTTATTTAACCAATTGTCTTCATTTTTTTCATTGGCTCATACAAATTTAAGAACACAAGTTGATAGTACAAGCAAGCTTGTTTTCTTCAGGGTTAAAAATACAGAAGCAAAGAAGAATTCCTCTAACATTAAAATCTTGAATAAGATCAGAAACCATTTTCAATGGTATGTAGAATTCTAAAAATGCTGGTAAGGGGCCAAGGGGAAAATTCTTTTCTAAGGTGGATACTTGTCTACTGTGAAATTTTATCATTTTTGAATTTCAATGAAATTTTGTTACTTAAGTCACACAGTCACTTGCCAAAGTTTGACTAAACATGATTAAGAAAACTCATCAATCTATTGGTCAATCACCACTTCCAAGTGACTACTACAACCCAGTACTTGTAGGTATATGAATAATCTTAATACCTTAATCTGATATTTCCTTACAGATATTTTAAACAACTTTCTGTGCATTTTAAGCATCCCAGTTTCAGTTCAACTGTCCCTTGATGTGATGTACTTGTGAGAAAAAATTGCATTGTTGTATCAGCACGCAAAGTACTGTCGATGATTTGTTAACAGTACAGTCACAACATTTTCATTAGAAGATACAGCCCTAAGTGGATAATTTCCAGAGAGGAGCCTTTTTTTTCTGAGAAGTTCTTCAAAACTTTGTTTTCAGAAAGGGAATGGATGATAAGGAATATTTGTTTTTCATATTGTCTTTCTTTCTGGGCACAATTGATATAGTATCAACTCTCTTTCCTAATACCATGTGGCTGCAAAAGTTTGCAAGGCTATTTTGGGAAATGGGACTTAATCCTGCAAACCTTTTGTTCCTGGAGCTGCCTCAACACAAGCAGAGCTCTGCAGAAGTGAGCTCACAAGCACCTCTTAGCCACTGTGAAAGAGAGTCCTTGCAAAAAGAACATAAAAGCAATGAAAAGGCCTTGCTGACAGAGGCACTAGCAAGCTGGGGAAGTGTTTTCTAAAATACGCCATGAAATTCAAATAATACTTTTCCATTTAGCTGCATAAAATACTCTCAAGAAATTGCCCTGCTGCTTCACTTTCAGCCATTTAGTGTTCGACCAAGCTATTCTTTCCTGTCTAAGCAGAAACTTGGAAAACATAAAATAATTCACCTACAATAAAAGAAAGCAATCTATTTTAGAAACAATTTTCTCTTTGCAAACTTCCTCTGAACACTTCTGGCTTATTCCATGATCCCAAGGCACAAAAATGTTAAGGAAAAATGATCCTAGAGTATTTTCTGTCGACAGTTAAGCTGGATGAGTCATAACAGAAAAAGGTGGCAAACCCAGCAAATGAAAAACAATCCTAGATGCTGTGGATAGCAACTTACTCTCCTTTCAAAATCAGGTGTTTTTATAAAAAGTTATTAATTAATGAGCAAACCATTTTACTTTATAAAGAACTGAAGGTGTTGCTAAATGCAAAGCAAACAAATCTACTTTTCACTCACATGCACATATAAAGGATTAGCTCTTTGCTTGCAGGAGCCATCACCATTTACTATGTGCTTTCTTGTTCTAGATACCCATCTAGAGAGCTATCTAGTTCAAGCTGTCAATCATATTCTATAAGTTTACCACATTCTGACTTTCAAAAAGATATTGTACTAGAACAGTTGTCTTGGCTTCACTGTTACAGCAAAGCAAGTGCCAACGTGCTACCCCAACCAGCTCTGCTGCAGCAGTCACCCAAGAGAGTGTCAATCACGCCTGCTGAGTAAGTGGAGCATTAAATTATTTTTTTATGCCTGCATTGTACATGCTGAATCACTGTCATCATACCCTCACAACAGAATGCAAAGAAGGAAAGGCAGACAATTAGCCAAGTCAAGGCCACACAGGCGAACGCGGTATTAATTTGGAAGTGCAGGCTAATTGCTGGACACCAGCATTACACTGTCACTTAAACCAGATTTATTGCTGAGTCTTACAAATGTTTAAAAATAAATAGAAGAACAATCCCTTTCTCTCACCTTATTACTGAAAGACTTGAAAATTCCCCTGGGTGTCTGCCAGGCTTTTCTTTGTTTTGGGACTCCATCTTACTGCTAACCTTTTGGAGATCGACATAACGAGCACACACGCAATCTACTGCCATCCCCTCTTGTCACCACAATCAAGCCACTAGCTCATAACCTTTATCAACAAGCATAATAATTTGCAGAATCAAGCATCTAGAGTAGAAAGCCTAAAAATTTAACATTCTTCAGAATTTGTTTAAAGGCTATTATGATTAGCAAAGAAAGGTTGTTTTTTTTTTTTTAAATTTACATTTCAAATCTACCTGATTCTTGACAGCCTCTGCATTGCTTTTTGAGCCAATTCTAATCATATCCATATGCATTAACACCAGCTTGTGATGCCAGCCTTATTCTCCCACTGGCCATATTCTCCATAACCACGCTGTCCCCCTCTTCATGATTTGGACCTTGAAGTTATGGCAGCTCTTGCCTTCCAAATTTCACCTGCTACTTTCATATTCAGGCAAAATTACAATATTACTATTGACTTGAGCTGAAACCAGGATGTGTGCTAACAGTCAAAAAAATCAACCACCAAAAAACCCCAAGCACGTTTGCCTTTCCCAGCAGCCCTACACTTGTTGCTTTTGACTTGGGTATCTGGAAGGCAGATTAAATCACAGCATCATAGAACAATTCAGCTTTGAAGGTCATATAACTCCATATCCTCCTCAAAGCAATTGTTTCAGATTGCTCAGGAACTTGTCCAGTCTATTTCTAAATGTCCCCAATGAGGTAAATTCTACATTCTCACAGGACAAGAGTCATGGCAGATACACAGGAGATATAAATGTGACTTCAAGGCTTGAGCTGATTTCCAAATATTTGGTGAAAAGCAGAGAATTCCACAATTCCCTAAGAAAGCATCAGATTTTTTTTTTGAACTTGCTTCATAGTATCTGGCACTGACCCCTGTTAGATGGCAAGGCTCTTCACTCAAATTTCACCAAGCTTCACTTTGTTTGACATACAACTTAGCAGTTCATAGAATAACAGAAACATTTTTTCCTATTAAAAATATTATTTTTAACTGCAGTATTTAGGATAAATGTGCAAAATACAGTTGAACACTAGAATTTCGGTCTCCTCTTTGCAAACCACATGAATGTGGCACTTAGGGCTGTGGTTTTTATGGTAGACTTGGCAGTGTTAGGTTTATGGTTGGACTCAAGGATCTTAAAGGTCTTTTTCAACCTAAATGATTCTATGATTTTATACTAGAGAATAGAACAGAGCAAATCACTGTACTTTAATCTGCATATTTTGCATCACTATTTTAAGATATTTGGCAAGGGGCAGACAACTAAACAAAATGAGTTTGGGTTATCCTGTTTAATAATCCTTAGGTTATCATACATACCTAGTAGAAATTTGTTGATGGGTGGTTTTTTTTATTTGTTTAGAGGGTTTGGGTCAGATTTTACTTCTACTGAACATTATAGAACAGAAGTCAATCATCGTAAGTGTGCAGTGATGCATCTCAATACATTGCCTTTACTTCTTAATCAAATCATAAGAAAGATGGAAAAGACTAACAGTTATATGAATGTACATGCCATTGAAGCCCATTTTAACTTCTAGAAAAAAATCAGGTATGTTGGAGTCATGTAAGAAACAGGCTAATACCATTTTGCAAGCTGTGCTGACATTGTAGTCACCAGTATGATTAATGAAATTTATGCTTTCAGTCTTTTCTCACAGCTATAGTACCATGGTAGTGCAGTGCTTTTTCAACGTTACAACAAAATGACTAATTTCTATGAATTGATTTTGAGCAATAGCTTTATACAGAGACTGAAGAGAGCAACAGAATATATGATTTTCACAACTAAGCATTTAAATCAAGCCTTTTACTGGGAGAGTGAACTAGTTTATTTAATAGCGAAGTTTATCTACCATTGGTTATTTCTGTCAGTGCTGCAGTACTGGCTTTTCCAAGTGACACATAGTTTTCAGGAAAGGGGGCCATATACTCTGAAAAGAGAGAATTTCAAGCCCAGCTCCTGAATGGTTTCAGAGAAAAAGTCACCACAGCCATAGGAATTTCCAAGCAAAGAATGTAATCCATGCTCTACTTGCAGCTTGGCTGCTGAGGAATGTGTCCCTCAAGAAACAGTTCCAGTAGGCATTCAACTCAAAGGACAACAGACTGCTTGTCTTCTTTTGGACACAAACACTACTGCCTAATTAAGCTGTGTGTATAAAATGAAGTTTCCTTCAATTGCTGGGGAGTTTGGCAAGTGGTTTTTTTCCAAGCCGCTCTCCATTTAAATTCAGATATTTTGTTTCTCAACACAAAAAATTCTCAAGGAAATTTATTTGAGATGTCTGGTTGATTTCTTTGTTGTTGCTGGCTCTGAACCCTCATTCTTGCTTAGTTATTTTGATCAGGCCATGACTGAATAATTTGTTAGGAAAACTGCTATCTGTCTTAGAAAGGATCCAAAATACTCTGAGCTGGTATTAATGCTTTTTAACACGATTAATAGATCCTACCTAAATATAAAATATTGGAAGAGGAAGTTATCTATAGATTCATAAGAAATTAATTTAAATTATATAGTCTACAGAAAAAACAGCTTTGTCTTTAATAGAACTGGTTGGAAACAAAGCTTTATGCAACCTGCTGTTGTACAAGCCTCATTACAACAATCAGCATCTGGCATTTGAGAAGGACATTTAATAAAGTCTAAAGATACCAGATTATATTGACAGCAAAATGATACTGACTCCTTGCAAAAGTAAGTGAAGCTGTGGAATTTGTGATATCCTAGTTTCCGTCTAAGTATGAAAATCCAACAACTTCCTTTTCCTTAACATTCCTCGAAAAAAGACAAGAGGATGAGAAATCACTTTAATAGTACTGTTATGAAGTAAAAGCAAATGATGGAGCTGTAGCTATGATTACAGTTATGACTTTGCTTTGGTATCACACAGCTGATAATATCCCAGCCTTATGTGGCTTGTGCTACTTCTTGAGTTCAATTTCCTTCAGATAATGTATTTGGGTTCCATAATATACCTCTTTGGTGAAACCAAACACTGAATCCTGTGGTAATTCCTCAGGGAGTTATAATTTATGGCAATTGTCTGTTCCCACCACTTTTCTCAGTGATTTGTTCCAATGATTAATAGCCCCACTGTTAAAGACAAATAATTGTGTCTTACTTCTAATTTAAATGAGCCTGACTTCAGCATGCAGCCATTTGAGGTTTTTACATTTTACCTCCTCCAGAGGAAAGAGGTGTTTTGAACCTGGTAGTATTATTCACCTATACAAATACTGTATAATTACCTTTTCTCTCTGATGGACATATATGAGATCTTTAAGTCCCCTTTTTTAAGATTACCTCTTAAGCCATGACTCTTTTTGTGACACTTTAGTCTGTTCCTCCCAAATCTGCCTCTGTGTGTTGAAAGCATGGACACCAGATGTGCATCCAGTCACCAATATTGGCCATATTTACAAAAATCACATCTTTTCTCCCAGTGCTGACTCTGCTTTTTTGTTGTACCACTACACAAAGAACTTTTGGTGACTGCTGGTCTGAATCCCCCCAAAATCTTGTGTTTCTGTACTGCTTCTTCCAAATGCATGCATTTATTTACATTCATGTGTAGACAGTAAGCCATACTATCTATTTTATCTCTAAACTATCAGAGAAGGCAAAAAAGGTAAAAATGAAGCTTCAAATTTAAATCTCAGAGCAAGTACAAAATTCTAAAAGGTATAATGTCATAAACTTATACAGTGAGATATCTTGCCTTTGCAGATTCTCACTTCACAGCTCAAAATTTTGATTGCATTTTGTAATCAAAAGATGCAAAAAAATTAAAGATACAACATGTTAAAGGGCAATAAATTTTATCTGTAAACATATTTACTAATTCACTTTGCTCATCACTCATAATAAAGATTGTGTATACACACGTTAGTCTGAATTAAAATATTACAATTATTTCATATTATGAGTTGCAGAGAAAAAGAAAACAAAACCAGAAAAAAATGTCAATGCAGGTAGAAAGAGGGCTATGCCTTCTCCCTGTATAAACACTTAAAAAAATGCAGTCATGCTTGACTGCAAAAGACAATGATATAATTTTTTCTCAAAGACCGGTGCCTTGCTGAAAGTCACTCAAGATTCCCCAAGGAGAACTTGAATTAGAGTCAGAGACCAAACATAAAGACACCTCTCTGAAACCTAATCCTCTTGCCCATTTAAAATGCTCCTGCAGCTTCTGGTCAGAAAAACATAGCACTGAGGTTGTACTATCAGCTTAATTTGTTTTTCTTTAGTGTTTTCAACACCAAATAACTCAAATATCTGAACAAGTATCAACACAACTAAAATAAAACCAGGTAACTGTCTCCTTTTACCACTCGATGTCAGATTGTTCGCCCCCTTCCAAAACACTGTCTTCTGGCATTAGCAACATTAAGATGTTTAAAACACAAATAGGCATCAGAAATTTTAGTGTTACTTCTGTGAGTTTATATGAAAGTTGATTGCTTTTCCACTGTTCTTCCAAGATGTTCCTGTACAGACATGGATTTAGGTACAAGAATGAGGCCTGTGTCTTTTCAGATTTAAGATGAGCCTGAAAGCATGGCACATTTGTTGACACCGGTACCCCTTAAAAAACAGCCAAATTTGTTCATAAATTAGCTCTAAAGACAAATTTAAGCAGTAAGTAATAAGAGCAAAGCAAGCATTTATATGTCATGTGGATAAAATAAAAAAAGCCTTCATTCAGGAAACTATTTTGCCAGAATCTGTCTGTCACAGAACAAGAATTCCTCAGGGTCTCTCTTGACATATCTGACAGCTCACCAGGGTCTCCAGCAGGCTTCATGAACTGACATCTCTCTGCTTCCCCCACCCTACCTGGCTCCCTCAGACCTTTAAACTCCAAACCCGCTCTATTTTAAAGGCTCAGGTGTGTTGGATTCTCATGTCACAGCTTGGAAAAATATTTTTCTACTCTTTATTTGATCTAACCATATCATCAGCAACTCCAAATACAGACACAGCAACATCAGGTACTTGATTCCAGCACCCAGGCTAAATCCTAAGGTATTTTGCATTTTATTACTTGCAAACAAGAGATATAAAACTAGGGCACTCAGTCCGAACATAAAAGTGTCACAAAATGTGTTTATAGTCTTCAAATCAGAAAAGCATTTAAAAATCAGATTAACCTTCTCTATACCAGTGCCAAGACCTGTACCACCTGCTGTTATTCCTGGGCTTCAACCCAAATGGGGCATCTCTGAAGAGCACTTTTTTTGGTTTTGTAGAGACAAAAAGAGATGGGACACAACACCACCAAAAATTGCACCTGGGCTGCCAGCCTCCCATTCCCCTCTTCCACATCAAACCAAGTCACACCAACTGAGAGGAAATATCTTAGGTTCAGACAGGCTTGGGCCCACACTGTGTGGAGGAGTGGATTGCCTCCTCATCCATTTTTCTTCAGTCTTGCAGTTGAATACTATAAATCAATAAACAAGCTGTTAAACTGATTTTTATTTGGTCAAGACATTAGATACTGAATTTACCAAGCCTAAAATAAAACAGAATTCTAGCAGAGGAAATCTCACAGTCTGCATTGAATTGACACAGTCAAAAAATTCCCTGAATTTTCACCCTCTCCTACTTCACTCTAGGAGCTGGAGTCCAAGAAAATCAATACAACATCTGTAATAACAGCACACTAAAAACTTCCCAAACACCTCAGGGAAAATCCTATAAGTTATGGTTATGGCTATTCATAACAGAGCAAACAAGTATTTTAAACTATTCCTTGTACTTTATCTCCCCCTCCCATATTAGAACTTCATTAGTTGATATACTGATAAACCATTAAGCTTTAAAGCAGCTTTTATAATTCTTGTGTAGGTAATCAGTACATTTAACACCTATTATTACATTTATTAATTATCACATTTTAGATTTAGCTGAGGTATGTATTTCCATCTGTATCTTTCGGCTATTTAAGAGCTGTGTCTCCTGTCACTATTATCAAATGCCCTGGAAAGCCTCCTCCAACACAGTTTGCATTTCACTGCCAACATCACCTCCTGTTTTGTGTACAAATATTACACAGTTTGCTTCCTTCTCAGCTGTGCTACACAGGGTATTTCAGCAAATAAGGAAAATACCAGAAACCATTCCCCATCCCCCCCACCCAAACACACAGAATGAAATAATACTTTGTAAAATAGTGTAAAAAGAATTATAGATTTTTTCAAAAATGCAAGCAAGGTTAAAGCATGCTAAAATCAGCAATGCACAGCATAGACATAGCAATCCATATTAAATAACTTTTACAGAAAATAAATTATTTCTTCACAATAGTGCCAGAATTAATAAATCACTGTTAAAACCCTGATACTGTAGTTCTATACTGGTTATGTTTTGCTAGCCAACTCTGTCTTCTAATACCAGCCCAATAAACCCAAACAAGTAAAACTGTGAATGCTATTTTCGACTGCAAGGAATCTCTACCTGAAACAGGTTTTTTTTTTAAATAATTGAAAATTGTAGTCAATATGTGAAAAATGCTCCAGTTCAGTATACATAGAACTCAAAATTAGCTTCCTAACCCTTAAAATGGTTTCATCAAACTGACTCAATATTAAAACGAGGGGAAGCAACTGTCATTTAGCACTTAAATACGCAACAATCCAAGTGGTTTAAACCAAGATTTAAGAGCTTAGCTTTATTACATACCCACTGCATACTGAACCACCTGCATCTTCAGTTCATTATCACTCATGACAATAAATGAATAAATTAAAAAAAAAACCCAAACATTTAATTTCATACCCTCCTAACAGAAAACAGAGGAAAAAAAGAGAAAAAAAGTGGGTTTTTTTTTCTGGACTTTGGAATGCATCTAATATATTTTATCTTAAATTAATTTCTTCAGTCTTTCCTTCTATTTAACATTGCCCTATACTTTTAAGCTTACAGTACATAACACATAATTCTTTTCTTTCCCTCAAATATATGGAATCACTACCACAGCATTGTGCTATTTTCACATGTATGACACTTCTCTAGCAAAATAGCAAAATCTCAACAATCCTGTTTGCCACTAAGGCACAACTCATAAGCCAAGCAGCATTTGTCACAGCTGCTCCAATAAGATCTAATTCTCTATTCTCAGGACAGACATTCAGTTTCAAAGTATGTCATGTTATAAAACCATCTCAGTCTAGACTTCTTTTTGCTGAAATGGTACATTTCCATACTCTTCCATCAGAATAAAAATTGAAAAAAAATTTTTTTGAAGATTGTAAAAGAAAGAAATTATGATATAATCAAGCCGTACTTGCAGAGACTTCAAAACTGCCAGATATGCATAATCAGAGATGGAGGAGATAAAATATCTGCTGTGGCAATACAGGGACTCAAAATGATTGAGTGAGCAAGAGCAACAAACCCACAAAGTGAAAAAAAAACAAACCCCTTGCATTCCTTTCTCATTGCATTTGTTTTGCATTTGATATTTACTTTCCAGCCACTCCATTGAACTATTATTAAATAAAAGCCTTCACATTTGATATGCCATGAAACTGCTGCAATTACTCTCTGCTAATCTTGACAGCTACCGTTGACCTTTTGCCATTTGCTGTGATTTTGCATAACAAGAATAATGTGTGTGACATTTTTACTACAGGAAAACTTACAAAAGAGATAAACATTTTAATGATGAGGAATATTTCTTTGTGCTTCAGGTCTCAAGGTTTGAGGTCCTATTGAGATGGGCATGACCCATGCCATACCCAGTACAGGCAGCAGAGCTCATTACTGGAGCACTGCAGCCCACCCAGGCCCTCCCAACTCTTATAAGCACAATAGCAGGCTCTGATACAGCTCAAAGATGGGTAACCTGTGCTTCAGTGTTCAGCCAGCAGTGCTTACAAACATTAACATTTTCCATTCTGTTCAGGTTTATATCTGAGAGAAGTCTCTAGATTCATTTCTTGCTGCTCTTCCACACCATTTCTGCTCCCTCTCCCCTAGCATACATCTGAAGAGGACGATTGCTGTGTACCCTGACAAACACAGCTAAAAACCATGACCAGCATCAATGCATGATCCACCACTGTGTATAAATATGACTTTCAGTAGGGACATATTAAGTGTGGTCTAGGAAGCTGGTGTTTAAGCTGCCTAAATTGTTTCATAAATAGCAATTTCTGATGCCAAAGAAGAAAAAAATCAGAGTACAAACTGAATAGCCTTAATCAAAATAATGCAATGCTGAAATAATAATCCTGAAGCAAGTCTAAGGTTTTGATAGCTCTAGATACCAATTATCAACAAAGGTGAAAACTAAGGATTAGCCTTTGCTCTTGCTTGTATACCTTATCCCCCACTTCTACAGAAATGGTAAAAATTACTATTGTCCTATGTACCTACCAATGAAAATTATATAATTTTTCATCAATTCCTTTAGCTATTTTTGTTTAAATCAAGTGCTAAATGTAAGGCATAAACCAAAGAAACTACAAAAATAACAATTTACTGTGTCTGTGTATTATACATGCAAGTTATCATCTTTGGTAACCTTATTATATAAGACTTACTTACAGGGAATAATCACTTTTGGGTTCTATTAAAAAAAAGAAACAGTTACAAAATGAGCATAAACTTACCACCTACCTATTCATTTTTGCTCTTTTGGCCACAAGTCATCACAAGCCGTACTAGAATCTAACCCAAATGACATGCAATTTACTCTTCTACATAAGGGGAAGAAAAAGGAATTTGGGAAAAAAAAACCCAAACAAAACACAAGGAGTTATTCCAGCAGATGTCTCTTCCTCCCTGAACACCTATTTGGACTTTGCATTTCTCAAACATCAAAGTGAATTCAAACTCATTGTATTACTCAGTGACTTTTTTTCTCAAATCAGATTATGTAACACCTGCTCATCTCTTTCCCTCCACCTTCTTAGGTTTGGTATCAGACTTAGGAGCTGAATTTAGCTTTCCAACATCATGTGCAAAAGGAGAGCCATTAACCTCCTTGTAAGTTCATAACCACAAGTCACTTTGCTGAGTACCTTCAGTGTTTAGAGACACCTCATTTCACAATAAAGGGCAGTTAACACCTGTAAGGCAATTATATCTACCAAATGTTGCTGGCCTGAAATATGAATATGTAATTGTTCCTGCCATCTGTTAATTATACTAGTTGAATCACTTATTTAATCATATACATTTACTTGACATCTACAAACTTTTTAATAGCTTTCACAAATGCTAACCTGGCTCTCAGGCAGAACTGAGGCACCAGTTATGTGTCCCACAAGGAAATGACACCATTATACAAAAGACCAGATTTTGCAGCAGCTCGACAAGATGCGAAGGCAGTTTGTGCCAGGCATCTCCCCAGCCTGTCCATGCTGGCTGACAGCCTCAGGGACCAGTGGGCAATATTACTACTTGAGGCAGGGGCACTGTTTGCCAGCAACAAGAATAGCTGGATTGAAGACTGAGGGGAGAGCGGAGGAAGATGGCGGGTCAGGAGGTGGAGGGAGTGACAGTACAACTAAGAAAGCTGCCCAAGTGTTCCTCAGGTTAATGAATGCTGCTTCTGAATATCTAAAGATAAGGAATCCATGCTACCACATCACAGCTTCAGCACTGAGCTTGCTCTGCTTCCACTAATACTTCCTAAAGCGCCTACATTCAGCTAAGGTTGATTTAAACCATCACAGAACTGCAGGCAGAATGGACTTTTGCTGTTCTCGAAGGATAAAAGGACATACAACTTGGTCTTGCTGTAGGGGTGGAGGGGGCATTTGGAGGTGATCTCTGATGAGAGTGTCTCCCAAACCTCAGTGCTAGCCCCCTTAGCCCTCCTAGAGTTTACTGACACGTGTACCCCAGCCCAAATTAGCTCCAACTTGCCTCCCTGTGAATCCCAGTGGTACTAAAAGCATGAGCAGGGTAGCAGAAAGGTAAATTAGACCATGACCTGTCTCCGCCAGTCTAGAAGGGAAAAAGGACAAGATTTTCCCGTCATTAACCACCCAAACTCTGAGCCTTGGATGGAAGCTGAACCAGAGGTGGCAACGAAGACAGTAAATCCATGAACACACCAGGTTTGCAGATTTTTTACCTGGCTTCCCACTCTGCCTGCAGCTGCAGCCACCTGGCTGCTAGCAACTTCCGTTCAGATACAGTGAGTCCAGGAAAAGTGAAATAAGGAAAGTAAAACAAGTAAATTTTACTTAGTAAGAACATGTAGCATGATTTTCTTGGAAATTGCTTTAATAACAGGGTTGAGATTAAATGGTGCTGTGCATGTATATTTTGGAGATCAGCAGCCTAAACTATTCTGAAACTTTTGATGAAAGTTTCAGTGTCTCCAAGATTACCTCCCTGAGTTTCTGTTGCAGATACAGAGCCATCAAAATGCAAAACAAAGCAGTGCTGCTAACCAGCACTGCAAGAAAAGATGTTCCCAGGTTAAAAAAAAGGATCAAAGCTAAGGCGGGTTTTTATCATTTGCATATTTAAATGGCTATTCTAACAGCCAATAATTTCATGCATCTCAATTCTTTCTATTGTGGAGAAAAAGACCCTGAATTTTAATTAGGGAAAATGTAACTTTTTGAAATAAAACCCCTTTGTATCAATATATCCTTAAAACTAACATTAGGTAAGAAGCATGCCTAAAAATTCATAGAAGAGTATAGCTGTCATCTCACAGAAATCAATTTATAACCCGGAACAATAAAGCGAGCCCCATCTTATCTCTCCATCTTCACAGCTGGTTATATTCCACATTCCTCAAAACTGCTGACCTTTCCTAAAGTTGCCTAAAAACTTCCTCTGCAGCTTGAACATTAGTCCAGAACTCACAGTGGAACCCGGCTGGTGACCAGTTTCAAATAGCTGTAATGATGTTTCCAGCCCAAGGTGGTGGTGGCAGGATGGCAGCTGCACAGGCACAGGGAATATAACCTGGCTGGCTACAGAAGCCTGGAAAACACTGGGAGAGGTACAATTTATGGTCATCTCTACCCTACGAAACAGTAACTCTGCCTAACTGGGAAATAGTGACATAATTGAGATGTTCTTATAACATAAAGGTAGCTTTTTCTAATAAGTCAATTCAAAATCCAAAGAAATGAATTCAGAGAAATTTGCTTTCTAATTTGCAGCTACTTTGCATATCTGCTGGTTGATGAATTACATTGAATCCTCTGAAAAGAAACCACAGTGAGTTATTTTATGGTCCCTAGTATCCAGAAACAGGCTACAAAACCCAGAACTTTGCTTTGATCAGGACTGTAAATGGACAGGCAAAAGCATGCAGTGCCTCTTTAATTTCTAGTGAAGGTCTGCACTTTTCGAGCTGCCCCCACTTCTCCTGGGAAGCAGCTGCAATGCACCATTGTGCTTTCCAGGCAGAAATGAGCTCTTGGGGCTGGGGCCAAGGGTCAGGTGAAACACACATCCAACCCTTCTCCAGGAAAAGGACTAGAAAAGGCAGGATGGGGGATATTTTCTTTAAAAAAAGTCAACAAAAAAAAGCTACCAGTGGTCCCATCACTGTGTTATGGGGTTTGGAGGTTGTCTAGGGGCTGGGAGAAGGAGGGAACTCCTGGGGAGGGCTGGGCAGAGCCTCAGAGCTTGGATCCCCATATAGGCAAATCCTGTCCTTCTGCATACACCATACAGACCTCAGACACCTTCAGAAACTTCTTCAGAGATGCAAATGAAGTCTCTATAGAAATTAGGAGGAAATAAAGTATGCTTTATTTGAATTACTTATGGTTAACTCAAATGTTGCCATCAATAAAGAAGTCAACAAATAAGTTAAAAAAATATTTAAGGAATATGCAAAATAAAGCCCTAGACCATAGTTGTCTCCCCCATTGCTCAGAGGTTCCCTATGTAAAGGCAACTTGCTAGAACATCAAACTTTCTCTAGAGAAATAAGAAATAAATTGAAATCACACGCTGTGACTTTTTCCAGCAACAGTTAGAAGTATTAAGTGGATTTCATCAGGTATCACAAATATATATCACAAAAAGATCTGTGGGCTAATGTTCTAATGTTCTAGCTATGCCTGTACTGACCTTGCCATTTATTTTGGTACTAGTTTTCCCTTTTTCTTAAACAAGTGTCACTTTAAAAGCATGTGAATAGTATTTGGTGAGGACAAGCACTGCTAGGCACTCTGCCAAGGACTATGAATGCTCAGAGGTAGCTGAGAAAAAGGCAATGGTCTGAACTATGATTGAAAAGGAGAAAAAAGAAAACTAGTCCAAAACCTGGAGATTCAGGGAAGAAATTGGCAAAAATCAGTGTGGCATGGGTAGAGCTAAAGAATCTACTTCAATACACCTACAATACACACAAGAAGATCAAGTGAAAGCCTACAAGTTTTCATTACCAATCACCATAGGAATTTTTCATATTGTTAAAGACAATAAAACTGTAAATTAATTCAGACAAAGTTATCAAACTTAGAATTGAACTATATTCTCTGCTTAGACATCTTGGTAATTAATAGCTGAATTTGATGCTAAATTTCTTATTGCCTATTACTTATTTCCATGTGTCAAAGCAGATAACTATGCATTATTTTCACATTTGCCAGTTACACAGGCATATAACCTCACCAGAGGCATATAACCTGTATCAATAGTGTATTCAACACACTAGAGCAAAAATTATTAATTTTCTTAGTCAGAAACTCTCTTTACCCTAGCAGAGGCCTCCCTCACCCCTCACACAGGCTGAGCTGTGCTTCTTACCCAGCCTCGCAAGCTGCACACACAGTCCAGGGACTGTTGAGCAAACAGAGTCATTCATTCTCAGCAGAAGCCCTTATGCCCTAAAGTTTGCCTGCTTATTTTTCAGGTGTACCACTGGGTCTAATAAATTATATCATTTCCCCCCATACAGCTACCTTCTTATATCATTGCCTGTCAGAAATACAACAGTGCTACTATTCCTAAATATTTTGCAGGGCAAAATTACCACTGAATTCAGTTGTAGCTGAAAAAAAATGAGCAGTTCTGTGGGTTTTTCCCCAGGACCCCAGTACAGGGGGCCAGATTAAATTCTATCAATAGCTATTTGTGAAAGAACTGGTTTAATAAGGTCTACCTAGAATTGCTCAAAACTTTCATGAGAATCCAGGTTTTTGAGAGTGGAGCTCAATTTCTTCCATCAAAAAGGCTCTTTCTCTTCCTAAAGTCTTTTGCCTTGTTTGACAATGAGTTTCAACTTTTCTGGAAATCTAGTACAGGTCTTACTGCCAAGAAACCCCTTTATAAAATAACTGATTCTTTACGAGACATCCTGGAGCAAAATCATCCTCTTCACTGAATGAGCTAAAGATTACTGCTAATGAGAAAATTGCACATTATTGCAGCACACACCCTGAGGAAGAACAAATAAGAGACTGCACTGGCAATCAAAATCTGGCATCTCCTAACTAACAAAGACTTGACTTTGACACCTGTGTGTAACTTTTCCTTCACAGAACATTTTGTGCTATTATGCAGATATCTACCAGAATCATCAATAGCTTTTGAGCTTTCAAGTCCCCAATGGAGACAACTGCAGCTTTGAGGCAATGGGGCAATGGGGAGGGACTGGCAACCTAGTGACACGGAACATCGTTTTGCAGGCATGACTTAGTGAGATGCAGATTACATTTCAGGCTCACTTCTCAGATTTTTCTAAATCTGATCCTTTCTTACCTATCTTGTAGGCCGTCAGTGACCCACATGTAATTTTCCCCTTACTTAACTCCCCTTGCCGGTATTACTTCTCACATATAGACTCTTGCTTTGTCTCCAGGCTTTTGATCAGCATGCTTGCATTCCAGTCTGCCCTACTCACAGAATCACACAACAGCTGAGGTCAGAAGGCACCACTGGTGATTGTCTAGACCAACCTCTCTGGCTAAAGTGGGGTCAGCAACTACAGCAGACTGCTCAGGGCACTGTCCAGTCAAGTACTGAATATTTCCATTGAGGGCAACTCCAGAGTCCCCCTGGGCAACCTTATCCAGTGTCAGACCACATTCTCAGTAAAGTTTCTTCTTACGTATTTCACATATTTCAGTTGTGCCCACTACCTCTTCTGCTTTCAATATGGAAAATTTTCCTCTAAACCTTCTCCAGAGTAAACAGTGCCAGCTCTCTTAGTCTCTCCTCTTATGGCAGATATGCCAGTCTTTGGGGTACTAGTCATCCCACAAGCTTCCCTTTCTAGTCCAATCTTTGCTGTCTGTCCCAGCTCTATAAGACCTTTTCCTCTTAGTGTACCCTGCTCCCCTTGACTTTTGTCCAGCTATTTCCAGCCTCAATCTTTGTCTCCTCGGCACTGCTGCCTTCCAGCTCCCATTCAACCTAGACCCTGATGAACTGACTTTCCGTCTCTGTCCGCTCTCTCACACAGACTTTCTGCCAAGGCCCATTTTGCAGGTTCACCTCTCTTTTCCTTTTATTTACTCCCTTCCTACGATGTCAGGAAATTACCAGACTATGAAGAGCACAGGGACACACACACTTGTGTCGTACTCTGTTCTGTTGTCTAGATGGAAACTACTTTTGGCAATCCAGAACAACAGCAGTAAAAATGTTCTCAACCTCTAACAGTACTGGTCAGTCATGTTCTAAAATAGTCAGAATCTGTGGGGGGGGTCAGACTTTGAGGTCTTAACAAGTCTCTGCTGAGATGTGACTTTTTCAAAGGTTTGCAATTCCAATGGGATTCTCACAGAAACAGAAAAAAACACTCCCTTGATACAGATTCCTTAAGAAGAGTCAAGTCCTTGCTTGAAAGCTTAGGGACATCATATTGCTTCCGTATTTTTGATGCAAACAAACATACAGCGCTTAGTCCTTGCATCCAGAAATCTCCAAAGTCTTCTGGCTCATTTTTTTTCCATGCAAAAGGCAACTAAAACTCCTTGCAACTGAGAACAGGGCAAGCAATAAACAATTCTGTAACTAGTGGTTAGTGGCAGTCAGCTTGGTAACTACAGTAAATCCCACAGAACAGTTCTTCCACAGTTTTACTTTAATCTTGTTAAGGAAACAGTTTCCATTTATAAAATTGAGTTTTATCTAGTTCTGACAAGACTTAGAGGCATTTTGGGCACAGACACTACCAAAAGCAATCATAAATTAAATTTCATTATCTTTAATAAAAGACTGAAATGCTAGGAAAAAGTCAGCTATTTTTTTAGGATCTTACACCTCTTTTGATCACGCCTCTGTTCCCTTTAGTGCTTATGTTTTCTGATACAAGACAAGTTAGTCAAATGCATTAATAAAGTTCACACTCTGAAAGGAGGAAAAACTCCACCATTCAAGGGAACTAATGAAGCATTTCTTCATAAGTTCTCATGTTGTGGTGGTATAACTTGTATCAAAACCTCCCGGCATAAAAAAGGAGGCGGAGTAGGAAATGAGGTATCCCAAAGCAGTTATTGCAGCTTCCACCTCCAAAAAACTCATAAAAACCCGGTGAGCACCCGGAGAAGTTCTCTTTTCGGCTTCCGGTGGACTGACAGGACATGCCTTTCCTCTCCCCCCTTGCTCCGTGCTGGTGCAGAGGGGGGAGGGGGAGGAAGAGGAGAAGGAGCCCAGACCCATCTTTCAATTTCGCGTGGTAACATTATGCGGGAGGTAATAGTAACAATGTTGCTCCGCTCCACTCTGAACGAAAAGGGAGACTTTACTTTTGCTACTCTCGACCAAGGAGCCTCGCTGGCTGCACTCCGCCTGGCTCGGGCCGGGCCGATTTTCTCGCGGTGGGGAAGGGGCCGGGCCGGCCTCGTGGTGCCTGGATGCACCTTGGCCGGGGAGCCCCGCGGCTCGGCATGAGAAAAGGGCTCGGACAGGTCCTTGCAGCCCAAACACAGCCACGCCGGCCCCGGCAGCTGAGCCACGGCATGGATGGAAAGCGATACAAATGAACTCCTTTCTCTTAAGCTCCAGTGCTGAATATCTACACTGGAACCATGCGGGCTGAGGCCATGTGACCATCGCTCAGCCGAGAGACAAGGTAACTGCTTTCTTTTTCAATATCAGAATGGGACTCGAAAACATCCATTTTCTCCCCCACACAGAAAAGGAAAAAAANTTTAACTACAAGTCAAGATGTTACCCTTGTTTGGTCAGTAGAAAGAAATGAGGAAGTGTGGGGGGCGGAGGGGGGAAGAGTGTTCTAAAGAGGTCTTGTTCTAATTCCTAATTTTCATTGTTATTACTTGTTTTAAGTCTGTTAATAAATTTATTTTTGTGTTCTTTAAAGTATAAAACTGCCTTGCCTACTATTAATCCTTATCTCACAACAAAATCAAGTGATTTTAGTGGATGTGCTAGCGTTTAGCCAAAAAACTGCTACAATTAATATTTCTACCTAATTTTCAATTCCCCAAACCTCTAAACCCACAACACATGTGTAAGGGTTTACTGAGTGTCATCAGATAACTCCACATCCAGAAAATTGTCATGCCAATCCTGAATACACAGCTTGACACCAAATGCACTGTACGAATTTGCAACAATTTAGCAGTTATTTTTCAACACAGTGATGTTTTTAACTTATTTTTATACAATAGGTTTCTAGAGTATACTTAGGATAGGAATTTTTTTGTCTTTCACTGCCACTAAGGATCCATTTCTATCTAACTGACATCACAGTCAAGAACACTTCTCTTTCTAAGTATAATCTGATCAGTGGGAAGATACTTTCCAATATCACCATTTAAGAAAGTCCAGAATGGATTATTCCACAACTTACTTTCTTAATTTAGCGTCAGAATAAACTACAAGAAGCAAAGGAATTGAAGAAATTCAGTAGTGTGAGAATATACACTTAAGAAATAACAAGGTATTTATGAAAATATGTCCTCTTATATAATCTCACAGATTCGTAAGTCTGTGTTATTCACAGGACTGTGGGTTGAAGCAGTATTTAAGAATAGATGTTAAAGTAACTTTCATTCATCAGCTTCTTTCAAACTTGTATAAATAAATCCATTTATACTTTTCACTAAAATGGATCTCAGTAGAATCTTACTCACTCAAGCTACATTTTTGGGGATTCAGTCCTAAAAATAATGAAACAGCAGGGGAAATTCATCATAAAATATAATGTTCTCACTGGACAGATATAGCATAGCTTTAAATTCCTAAGAAAGTTTATAGCATATTTTGAGGGACTCAGGAAATCTTGCAAAAATGGGAACTTTCATGTCAGTCATTCTCCATTAAATCTTTGCTTAGAGGTAAGGACAGATTGCTACTCTGCATGGATAAATTGGGAAATACAATGATGAGTAAGACCTCCTCCTCTTTCGAGAAAGTCCATGAAACTTGAAAGTAGAATCTACAATAGATACACCATGCAAAGGATGAGGCAATTACAGCAGCCTTTGTATAATTAAAAGCAGTTTTAATTCTGGCATTCTGTCAAGCACTGGAAGACAATTAATTGTTTGTAATTGTGGCAGTTTTCCAAATCTGAGATGTGCATGACAGGAGTAACTCCTTGCCTTGGTAACTAAACATGAACCACTAATGGTGGTGCTTTGAAAGGAAATCTGACCTAAGGGAGATCAATGGGAAACTTTGGCAGATTATGTATGCATTGTGCTCTGTGCCTGCACAGGGTGGAGAGACATTTAGATGCACAATAAGAATTACTTAGGCATCGCCATTGAAATTCACCATTTTTCTCCAGAAAGCTGCTTCCAGCAGTGACCTCTGTAATAGATAATAGCATTTACATCTCATGGAAACTGTAGTTGAAGAGCTTCCAGTTACTGAGAGATTTAAGAAAAAAAGAAAAAAAAAAAGGAATTTGACAGAAAACACAATGTACCCTTAGGTACAGTTTTATGATAAAAACTCCTATACAGCTATACATAAGAAATATGCATGCAAGTAATTGAATTTTGTGACAAAGGTTTAACATCTGACAGTCTTAAACTGTAGCTTTCAAAGCCATCACTGCATGGTTTTGGATATGGGTATGGAATGACAGAGAGGAATGCTGAGTAATATTTATATTCACCCACTGGTTAAACTCTTTAAATGTGGTTTTCCTGAAAGTTAATATTTGACACCAGACTGCTTTATGACTAACAAAGAAGAAACAAGTCTAGATGTGGAGTCCAAGATGTGCAGTCAACACAACAAGGATGTGCAGTTAAATGCCTGAAAAGCCTCTTTTTGATATATACAGTGCAAGTATAATGAGTCCAGGGATGATGTATATGTAAAAATAGTATTTGTGGTTATTCTGACCAGAGTGAACTTGCCATCCATTACCTCAATATTCTTGAGAAAAAAAGGCAGACTTTTTTTTTAAAGGGGCTATTTAATTTTTCACCTTGGAGTTCCACCAGTCAGCCAACAAACTGAATTACTGCTAAAATAAGACAGGGCTAGGATACAGGGATATTAAGCAACAGGTCATAAGAAAGATGTTAAGATTTGACCCTGTTCCTCTCCCTGCTGTTTAAGAGGCAAGCATAGCATGCAACATTTGAAGTCCCTATGGAGTTTTCCCTCTTGACAGAAAATATCAACAAACTATACAATTCTGCTATACTTTGAGAAGGTGAAATGCAGTCTTCAAAGGTCTTGTAACAGAATGATACAAATACAGTTCTTTTTCATGAAAACGTGACAACAGAGAGAGAGGAACAGTGTTTCCTTTATTAGCTTTCTTCTCACTCTACTCACCAGGCAGAAAGACCTCTTTCAATATAAAACTGACTCATCACATGGCCAACTACAAAAACTAGGTAATGTTAGGGTTCTAAAAAAGTCTGATGTGGGCAGATTTCCATAGCTGCTCCAAAATGAGTCCCTTTTTATTCAAATACCTGCCATTTAAGTATGTTTGCTTTCCCAAGAGAAAAGATGTCTCTTCAGGGGATAAACATGAGTGCATTGGGAAAAGCAGAAATCAGCCTGGCCCTTCACTTTCAAAGCATATGCGCAGTGTTGTGCAGTAGGTCAGAGGGTAAACAACCTCTGATCAGGATTCTAGAATGTTGTACCTGTGCAAATGATACACACCTGCCTGCAGCTGCCATCTGGCACTGGCCTACCTGACCTGGGTTTACTGATTTTAAGCTCACTCTTTCAAAACGCTGTAATCCCAAAAAAGTGCTTTTGATCTTTCTTGAAGTCTGTATTTTAGATTTCCTTACTAGAAGGTCTAGAAAAAAAACTCTGTGACATCTTACCTGCAACTTGTGTCACATCCAATTTATTTTAAAAACGGCTGTGGAATTTGTTCCTCAAATTCTACAGATCTATTAGAAAGTGTAAGTCACAGGGCTCAGAAATTAAGGCCTAATACATTTTCTGCCTACTAATGAAAGGCATAGGAAGCAACTAGAAGCCAGCAGTCAAAACGAAAATAGAAAGGAAAGTATCACTGAGGTCACACCATCACTGTGGACAGCTGTGAAAGCCACAATTCTGCCTACTTAATTTATTTAACTTTTGGAGAGTGTTTCCTTTTAGAAACATGTTCAAATGCAGAGTGCGTAACTAAAGGCAAATCCTATAACACCTCTACTTTTCTTTCAGGTATGCTACAAATCTGTCTAATCAAGATAAACAATTCACGCTAATGAAACTTAAACATATTAGTGACAGTTGAACATGTTTTGCATTATATAGCTAGGAAAATTACATATCTCTCCCATATAGAAATTAACTTCAGTAACCCCATGAACAATAATTACAATCAACTAACATGAAAACACAACACGACAAAATGCACCCTGCAATTTATCTCCTCAACAAAATTACACTGTACAGAAGAGAAGGTATTCCATCACTTAACTCAGCACTGGTGCACATAAAGGCTAATGAAGTTCCTTCACTTCTTGCAGATTGCTCCAAATGCTTAGCCAGCTAAGATGAGCAGATGCCATATACATAGCTTCTTTTAGATATTAACATGAATATAATCCAGCTGATCTCTATACTATGATTTTGTCTTTTTATTTTCTGCAATGAAAAAGAAAAACCCAGAACAAGATAGCTCTTACTCACACCTTAAATACAATGGCATGGGCTCCAAATGTGAAGGAAAATAAATAAATCCAACTGCACCTTTGAACACATTATTAGGACCAGTATTAAAGCAACAAGAAATGTACATAAACTTTCAAGAAGCAAAACTTAAAAGGGCACCATTGAATGAGTTAAGATTTCATTAATAATATTTGCTTTCATCTTGACATACCAAAAGAAGGAAGAGCATCACTGGTCATCATATGTAAGCGTATCCATGACAGTAAACAAATTTAAATCACTACAAGGGATATCATTTGAGAACTACATTGACAAGGAAGGAAAACATATGAAATTAAGATGGAAAACCCAAGGGTACATCCATAATAGATAAAATCTGGGGTCAAGAAACAAAAGCAGGGTGTTAGAATTTTTAACAATTGTCAGGAAATGCCTTTCTTCTGCCTTTCCCGCAAGTACAAGTAGCATTAATTCCATTAATTTCAATAAAAACACAATAAAATTACACTTCATGAAAAATACCTTAGGTCATGGTGAGATGTGTATCTAATAGAGCATTAGCCATGTTAAGAAATAAACACAGGTAATATAAAAACAAAAATATATTTCAAAATAAAGGAAACTGGAAATACGAAGCAATGAATCTTGCAGTGTCAAACAATATTGGACAGATTAATTGAAGATAAAAATCACTTCTGCCTAAATGAAAAAGCAATTATCTCTACCTCTGTATTTCATCAAGATATTACAATTGCAATTACAATATTAAAAGAATAGGATGGTAACTACGCACACTTTATTTTCATTTTCTCCCCGTTTTTCTTTGCCCATTGTTTTATAAAGTGACTCTTAAAGAGATATGATAAAAGTGTATTTATGACATGGGAAATCAAAAGAAGGGACTAAAGAAAATTTTCTACTTTGACATCATCCTGCTTTACATGACTTACGATTTTTGTAGGAAGAAAGGCATCCTCTAGTCCACATGACAAGCAATGTTTGAAAATACTTCTTTTGATATTGAAAGGGTGGTGAGACACTGGCACAAGGGATAACAACTTTAAACTGAAAGAAGTTGGATTTTGATCAGATGCCAGGAAGAAATTCTTTCCTGTGAGGATGGTGAGGCACTAGCACAGGTTACCCGAGGAAGTTGTGGATGTCCCATCCCTGTAAGTGTTCAAAGCCAGGTTGGATGAAGCCCCAGGCAACCTGGTCTAGTGAAAGGTGTCCTTGCCCATGGCAGGTGATCTTTAAGGTGCCTTCCCCCATAAACCATTCTATGATTCTATGTTTTGGTGATTATTAGCTTGAGTGTATTGTGATACACTGACAAGTTAAAAGAAATTAATGCATTCATAAATTGAAATAGACTTGATTTTAAAAATCTGATGTTATCAAGACTTCAGGCGTGCATCATAAAGAAGATGCAGTAACTCAGAGTACCAATAAGAATTTCAATGATATTCAATAACTTCTTAAACATCTACCTGTCTTGAAATCCATGTGTGAGTTAACATTTTGTCTTACAGGATGATAACATTGAATCATTTGCATGAACATTATTTGTACACTTGGGCCTGGACTTTAAGTCTATATAAAATTAAAGTACCAGTTGCTCTTGTTCTCCCTGATGTCTTTATCCTAGCCAACAAATCTCAGACATTCTCATGAGGGGAAAGAGGTGGAGAAGTGCAGACATAATAATATTAGAAGTAGCTTCTGATTGGAATGAAATCATAAACCCTTCAGCTAAAATCAACAACACCCTGCAAGCTTGATATCCCCCAGTTATCACACCACTAGGAGCGTGCAAGGGTATCTCTATGAGAAGCGGAAGAAGCAGCACAAATTCATTCATTTTCAGTTTTAAAATTCAAATTGAGCTGCCTGCAGAGAAGCTGATAAGCTCTCTAGTAGAGTATAAAGTGTACACAGACCTTAAGATCTAGCACAGGTGGATTATGTGTAATGAAGTAAAAGGAATAAATATCATCTAGGGTGAACAAATCCATCACAACTGTTATCCATGCAAGCAAAACAAAGCACAAAATGCAGCCAGAGTTATGAATATAAATATCTAGTAGAGTATATAAATATTACATTTACAAAAATGTGCCTTGGAGTTCCTAGTAAAGTGAACTTCCATGGTCACATTATATTTTTGGTGAACATAAAGCAGAAGGTAGGGACCTTTCTTCTTCAACTGTTGGGATAACAAAGAGGGATCAGAAGCAGATAGGAAATTCTTAAAAGGAGTTTCCTTCAAGCTAAAAAAACCCCTTCATCCTACTCTTACTTCAATAAGTGCTTATTTATTGCAACTCACACACACATTCAAGGTTGTTATGCACTATCTTTCATATAACACCTCCATCTCTGATGGGGCCACAGCTGTGAAGCAGGTAATAGTGCTACCCGAGTTCCTGGGTGCTTTCTTCTGTTGGGTTTGGGTCAATTTCCTTTCCTCCTTATTCCTTATCTAGAATCTCTCCTGATAACAATATCTCAAAAAAAAAAAGAAAAAAATAAAAGCAAACCCCAAAATGGCAAAACAAAACAAAACAAAAAACCCCCAAAAACAAAAACAACAAAACAAATCCATTAATGTAAAGTGACTAAGCCAATAATGCCCCGTGTTTCCTTGAGCTTTTTGTTTCTGTCAGTCTCTTGTTTTTATCTGTTCTTCTAACTTATTTACAGTAAGGACTGATTTTATTTTCCTTCAGATATGTACTGGCTCTATCCGAGAAGAGCCCTATGCTATTTCAGAGGAAAATGGATGATTTTCTGCAACATAGAGGAGATAATTTTTAGATTTCCTAACACTGGAAGCAAATGAGTAAAAAACAAAAAAAATGTGTATAACTACTTGGAATAAACATTAGTGAATGTTGTTCACTGTGGTAATTCACAGTGTATTAGCAAATATTCTAAAGCATTTTGATACTCAAACCATTTCGAAAATAGGAATACATTTCAGGAAAAAATTATATGGTAAGTGAGCCAGAGCGCAAATTAGTATTGGCTGTAATTCTGTTCCATTTAATTTGTTAGTTTGGGCTTGCTACATATGAGCAAACTCTCAGGAAACTAGTGCTTCTTTACTGCTCCATTTGCAAATGTGTACTGGGGCAATGACAAGTTGTAGAATTAATACTTCAATATTCTTTCTTGAGCAGTGAAACTAGTTTCTTATTTGCCAACTCTACACACAATGCACAATTGCTTTAAATATGAATGTTTTTCCAGTACAAATGAACAGCCTAAACACATACACCAGAGTGGTGCAATGGAAACATTCTCTCTCATTTGTTATAATTAGCAAATAATTTACTTTAGGTCAGTACCATTGTTAACGTTTGAGACATAGCTTCTACATTCCTTTCATGTAAAGTGAATTTTAACTCTTGCATACAAATGAGCAAACACATCAGGAGGTCACTGAAAGATTTGGTTTTCAGACTGTCAGCTCTGAAGTAATTCTGTTTTAGCATATACTCACAATTTTCATTGCCCTCATCAACTCCCCACTTCAAATTACATATAGGTTAGTGGAAAGTTATTAGTAATATTTAAAAACACTCGTTCTATCATTAAAACCACTACATTAAGAACAGCCAATTACAAGATTCAATGGCCAAATAATAAAAATGAAAAAAAAAATAAAAAGAGCAATAAATGCCAAGATAATATTGGTATTGGAAAGCAAAACGTTAGTGACTATTATAGAAAAGACTCTTTCAGAATTTGAAGTTGTGGATAGAAGATTAAGATTGTGAAATTTCTTTCTGGGTCTCAGGTTATCTAATTAGTTCTCAGATAAAGCATTGATAAGAGGTCATTTTTATTAGAAAGGTCAGATGACATCCACGCCACAGTGAAACACAAGATGCTGCTTGGCTACATCCTGTTTTTGTGTCAGCAGCACGGTACCTATGTCGGACCAGAGATGAGGCAGCATTGAGCTCAGAGCAGGCAGCGGCTCTTTGAGCTTGTTCAGGTACCTAGGTAGGTTTTCTGGCAGTGCTCTCTGCTCCTACCAGTAACTTAAGACGGCTAGTTTAAAACTTGCCCAGATTTACACTTTTCAGCAAGATTTGACTCTATGACTTGCATGTCTGCCAGGCAGATAGAACCTGAATAGGAAGTTGGAAATAAATCTCCAAATTCCACTTAAGTAAGTAAGTGTATTACTTAATCATGCTTCCGCAAAACATTCATTTTAGCATGTTATAGTTACCTTTACTATGCAGGTTAAGAATTTCTCTCTACTTAACAGTCAATACTTCTAAGAGAGCCTGAAGGTTTGGGAATGCTTCAGTTACCCCAAAATATGTTGTGGTCAGTAGGGGTACATACTGTGCCTTGGATCTAGTCTTATCCTTTCTCTTCTCTCCCAGTAAGTTCAGTGCTCATTTTTTTTTTTCCTTTTTGGACAAATTTTTGTCCTCACTAATAGCTTTAGTCATGGTGAATACAGCTCTACAACTCACTCAGCAAGCACATCCATCCCCTTTGGCAAAGCAGATGACTTGCAGGTGTCTGTATTCTGCAGAGGGGCATTGGGGCTGTGCTGACAGCCTGGCAGCATTTCTCCCTGATTTCTGAGAGCAGAAATCCATCACGTCCTTTCCTTGCAGAACAGCTCTGAACTCCCACCTCCACATACTACATAGGGGTCAGGATATCCCAAATACTACTCTAAGCCATAAGCTCCACTTTGCACCAGCTTCCTGTATGTGACAGCTCATTCTCCCTAAAGTAACCTCAGTCCCAGTTTCTGATTTCCCTTAAGAATACAAGTCAGAAGATACTGATAAAATAACTTAAAATGTAAACCTGAGACTCAGGTGACACAAGACTAGCAGGGTCACCAGCGCTTGGTGTGACAGTCAGGCAAGACAGGTATTTCAGAGACTAAGGAGACGGGAAATCTGTGTTGGCCAACAGCAACAGACTGTGGAAGCTTTGGCCAAAGCTGGGCTGTGTGGTGGTCTGAGCTGCCATGCATAACTATCTGAGGTTACTTATACATAGCCATACACAAAACTGTAATGTACAAAATAGGAAGGGAAAAGAAAGAATGCTAGACATCACAAAATGATTTAGTTGCTCTCCAAATGTTATAAACTTAACAAAATAGAAGGACATAGACTTCTGCTGTGGAAAGGCTGTTTTTGCAAGAGATAATGAGAGGGAAAAAGGAGAGCCTACCCCATCTCAGATCTTTTGCAGTTGCAGTAATCATAATGAAAAACATCAGCACTTCTGAACAAAGACTATGCCTGATTCCTCCCTGTGGACCTGTTTGCAACTACAAAATCCAAAGCATGACTATAAACTGCATTCCAAAACAACAAAGTGCAGGAGGGAAGATGCACTCAAATTATGGATCTCTGATTAAGACACAGAAAATTCGCAGCAGTCAACCAACAAAATAGGTTAAAAAAGCTAAATATTCATTAAATATCATATTTCTTTCCCTCTTCTTATACTTTTTGCTATTTAAGCAAACAAATCAGGAAAGTCAATGTAAAATATAACGTTAGAATCCTTTGTTTAATGTATTTTTCTGTGCCCAGTGGTATCTGAGTTCACCCAAATGGCATATTCAGTAACAACTGTACATATTAAAAAGGTAATTTAGGTTCTATGTCTGAAAAACTACAGTTTTTATCCTTTATGGATCATCCAACCCCTTAACAAGAAAATTCATTCTGTTTTTGAGCTCTAGTGGACCAGAAACCACCAAGCCTGCTGAACCTTAAGCCTGATCTACAGGACTGTTAAACTATAACATGTAACCCAAGTCAGGCATGACTCCAGCACAGGAAGCTCAGCCTTCCCTTGGGTCTCATTTCCTCCTTTCTTGCCACAACAGAAGCAGCTTGCTCATTCTCCTGACTCTCACTTCACAGAATCATTAGCCTATTAACCAGCTGGATCTGAGAAGCAGGCTCCAAAACTATGAAAAAGCCAAGGGCATGCTGAAGCAGGGAGCATGTTTCACCTTGTCCCTGGCAGTAGCCGTGCGGCACAGCTTTTCCAAATATCCAGTGGAAAGGACAAGGGGCACTGCGGAATGGATTCTGGATGGGCTGAACAGACCAGAAGGGAGTTTCCCTCCCAACCCCACACTCAATACGGTCCCCGCAAAGTCTGACATTGAAACTTCAAATTTATTACCTGGGCTACTTCAACCAATTTAGGAATAACAGCTTGAAAAATATTTTAAAGCACCAAAAAGATATTTAATTTGGGGTAGAAGGGAAAGAAGGAAGCATGACTTGATATTCACTTCTGACAAGCCAGGCATAATATTGTATTTCTCATCTTTTATACTTTCAAAAGTTTATTTTATCCCTTCAAGAGTTTAAAAACAATATTGAAATGCCATGAAAATGTAATGAAATTAATACCATGAAAATATTGGCAAGCTCAGAAGACCCCCTGCCCCCATCTCCTTTTCCCAAGAAAACCTCAGCAGAGGTGTTCTGTCCTCTGGTAGAAGTAGCACAGGAGGAAATGAAAGGGTAAATTTCTGTGGTCTGCTCCTGATCCTCTGAGGCAGGCTGTCCTGTCTCTCAAATACAGCCCACTGTCATAAGGGAATAATGATTGTTAGGGTACTTTAAGAAAGTAACATTACAAAATATAGATCTCATGAAAGATGATACTGGTTAGTCACTATTTTAAATAACTTCAGTCATCATTTCATCAGCAAAGCAGAACCGTGAATAAACTTGTCAGTTTGGCGTGTAGGGGTGGCCAAGAAACAGAACAAAAAGCTAATGCTGCAGCATGAAAAATAAATTGGGAGCTAACTACTAGTATCTAATCTTTCTTTTCTCTTGTTAAGCATGTCCCTATTTCATTCTTCTTTATCCAGGTTGTCATTCAGACAACCCTGACAGGATTCTATAAGGAGATTTACCCTTTTGGAATCCATTCCTCAGTTCATAAAAATCTCCCTTCAACATGACTAGAAAAATCTTTAGACTCTTTGGTCTTAACCTTGCATGCAAACACAGTTCAGCCAAATTGCTGTAGTTCTGCTGGGACTACTTAAATGAATAACTACAGACATTTTTATTTTCAGGGCTAGGATGCAATGATAATGCCACCTGAATTTTTAGAATTATCAGAGCCAATATAGAGAAATTTTGACAAACATGAAAAAATATTTCAAAAACAGTTCAGACACTTCGGGCTTGGAGTCACTAAGGGTTTTTTCCAGCTATCCTACAGCTTCTGTATTAAATTCTGTACTTTTTTTTAATATGACAAAGACCACATCAAAGTTGCCCGCATCATGAAAAACAGGATCAGTTTGCGACAGCTGAGATACTCAGTAACAAACAACACAAAAGAGATGTCATATCCCTGTAGTCTGTATCACATTCTAACAGAAGCTTTGCAATGACTTTTTGCAACATTCTTCAGAAGGTTATCAAAACACTGCCCACTCAAGCTAACTGGTCATAATTAAGAAACATAAAGTAAAATAGCTTGTGGAATACATCAGCTAGCCTAGTTTCTTTAATATTAGCAAGCATTCAAACCACACTCAAATCTCACTTTTAGTAGCCTTAGAAGTGAAGCCTTTAAATCCCATGCAAAATCCTACTACAGGCATTACAACTATTGACTCTTACTTCAGTAAGAGGGTTTTTGGGAATGGGTTTCTTTTTGGTTTTTGTGGGGGCTGTTCTGGTGGGGGTTTTTTGGGCATTCTCTCTCTCTTATTTTTTTAAATTAAAACAGAAACTATTTATGTATTCTGACTTAATGTCATGGTTTTTCAAGGTCTCCTCGAAAGGTTCAAGAGAATGGTGTTACACATTTTTGTACCTCTAAAAGTTTGCTCAGTCAGAGGGGGAGCCAGAAGCAAGGAATTACAGGGCAATCACCCTAATAAAGTTACAGATGGAAAGATAACAGAAGCCTGTTAAAAAATGAACAGTCACAGAAAGATTTGTAATTTAATTTGTTCAGGGATTTTAAGGGTTTGAAACAGCTGACAACCTGACAGGAGGATGTATCAATAGGACTAGATTTAAAAGTGAAAAACAACTTTTTAATTTTTACAAGGAGAAATTGAAGAGAGTAAAAGCAGCTCATAGTCACATTCCAACAAAATCCAAAGACTTAATAAGGATGAAGAACACATTATAATTTTGAAAGACCATTTGTTTCCAGGATCAGATTGCGTGTATTGCAAATCACACAACAGGATATAATTAAGCAATAACACATGCCAGGCATAAGCTTCTGAGCAGTCAGAAAACACTATAGATTTCAGTGAAAAAAAAGCCCAAAAAACAAACCAAAGCAAAAAACCCCCACAGTTTACTTGTTACTTATCGCAGTTTGTACAGCTTTCCTACTGCTGCACTCAGCAAGCACAATATGTATATTCACTCTGGTGTACAGACACATGAAACTGTGTCCGATCATATCTTACAAATCCTTAATTACTTCTTATTTATAAATCAAGGCCATTTCTGAAGACAATACTGATTCTGAAGGCAGAATCTTCTCTGTTGAGATCCCTGTAATCCTTTTTTTCAAGTGTTATGGGTGATAAAAGTTAACCTTAGCATGTACTGGCACATTTTTATGGTTGGGAAGGCCTCTGTCCTAGCCTATAATCATTTTGTGATTCTCCTAATAGCAGATGGCCATGCCAGGTGTTTTCCCCATAGGTCTAACTTTAAGGATGAAAACAAAAGTAAGACCTTTTCTACTTAAAGTGTGCTTGGTGTTATGCCTCGGAGTTTCATTTGTTATGAGTGAGCAGCAATTGTTCATTATAACTCAACCAAATTATATTCAGCTGTAAAGTTATTACTCTGTGTTGCAATTTAGATTTAAGTTTTTGTAGCATTGGCATCTTCCTTAAGAAAAGTAACTTCTATGAAAATCGAGATCAAGCAGCAGCAACAGTGCAACAACAGTTCAAAATGAACTTGTAAGTAAGATCACACTGCTCTCAGAATAAGGACCCCTGAATAAAACAAGAAAAGAAAATAGTTTTGTATACAGTTTCACTGAGCATTTTGGTAAATAATTGCTCTGCAGGTATGTACAAACATTTCATTGCTCAGCTCAACTCTGAAGTCTTCACTCACCTGAAAAAGGCACCAGGAGATATCCACTCCAGAAGCACTGCTCCCAGAGTAGCTGATGGACTCCTTGAAAGACACCAGCCATCATGACAAGAACAAACCATAGCTCAAAAACTGATTCTCTATTTGCTCATGAGAAAAACCTAACTGTTGACTTTCAGACCTCCATCTGACTTTGCCTATTCTACAGCAGAAATACAGGACTAACACAAACCAATTTCATAAAACTTCATCTGCTTTACGAGAAACCAACTGAATAAGAAGAGGAGGGACAAGCCCTGGAAGACTTCAAACCAATTCCACTTGGACAAGCACACGAAGCTCTGAGGAACTGACATGCCTTTGATCCTGGCTTATGCTTAGGCAAGTTGCTGTCTTCCTGCTGAAAGTCAGGGATTTCAGGGGAAACTACTCATGGAGAGGACACCTATCAGACCATTCAAATAATTATCTACATCTCAGAAAACTGTTGGAAGCAGATAAGCTGAAATCTTCAGAATGATCAGTTAAGGAAGCAGCACATGCCTTTTCAGAAATTACAAAGTCACTTCAAAAAATTATGGCTGGAAGCCTGAAACTCACCACAAGCTTTCCTTTGCTCAGCTCAAAATCAACAGCCTTCCAAATGTGATACATACTCAGTATACTGTGCTGTTTATTAATAAACCTCTCAATTCCACAAGGGAACCTGAGAACCAAAAATGTTAAGCTACAGGAAAGACAAAACCTTGCCCTCCCCCCCAAATGTATGGGTTACATTAATTGCTCTTGTGCAAACAATATGGGGTGCCTGCTAGCTATAAAACAATTTTAATAGTGGTGCTCTGGTTTTAACTGGTGTGAAGAATGGCTGCTTGCTGCTGCTACATCAAATATGTTGTTCACATGTATGTAAAATACGCAGTGTGCCAAATGTTCATGGCAGGACTAGGAAAAGAAAATATATCTATGTCTGGCTGATACATATTTTGCAGCAAGCGAATTTAATTTCCTTCCTTCCCTCTCTCCCATGCAACTAATGTAGTCCCTAACCTTTGAGTGCCCTATTTCCCCTCCAAATGAGGAAAAGTTTTCATATACACATCCTTTGGTCAAAAGCAATCAAACCTATGAGGATTTTTTTTAGAAAGAGGAAAGGCAAAGGACTCCGAATTCCCCTGTCCAGCCAGGCATGGCTAAAATTCCCAAAATACCCATTGTAGATTGTGATCTAGGGATGAAAGATAACATCCACTTGCCAAGTTCTATTATAAGTCTGTGTTTTTATATTAGAAACTTGCTGGAAGCTCAATTTCTGCTACATTTAGCCTTTATGTATCTTCACTGAATAAGGAAGGAGGCAGAAAATACATACTCGAGATTTCTAAAAAAAGGTAGCAGATTTCTACACTGTATCATCTCTGACCTTGCAAGTTCCCTACATATATCTTATTCCTCAGGGCAGACATTGAGGATAGAGCTCAGAAACCCAATACATTCAGTTTTGGAAAGTAGAAGCAACAACCTAGTCACTTTTCCAAGACTTAGTAACAATAGTTTACAGAAGGGCTATGTTCCAGTCCTACTCACATTTAGAGCTGAACAATAAAGGAAAGAAAAAAAAATTAAATAAGAAAATAGTAATAAGAAAAAAACGTACCAAAAAACCCAAAGGAAATAAAGGAGACCAAAAAAAGATTAAAATGAAAGAAGAAAAAATAATCTGAAGGAGCCTCAGCATTCTGTATGGCAATCCTGCATTTTTATGCAAGAAAAAGATAAGTCACTGACATAAAATTCTCCTTCAAATACTGGTAGTGCCTCCACCCATGTGTCATTCAGATTAACTTTTCAGGACAGAAGGTAGTTTTCCATTATCTCTCTTTATTTACACAGAGCATCTCTTGTGGGCAGAGCAAATTACGTTCTCTTCTCTTATGACCCTTTATTCACAGCAATTCCCTGTCTGGACAGCAAGCAGGATACACAATGACAAAAAGTACAGGGAGGGAAAGAGACCTCACAAATAGCACGGGATAGGCATTGGCTAGGGATGAAACAGCTTACCAAATAAAGTCAGCTTGAGAACAGGTGCTGGCTCAGGAATACGTGCATCCAAAAAATCACCACCTAGATGTCTCCTACACAATACTAATATCCCAGTGAAGGTAGTTGCTGAGGATTTATCTCTTTAGAAGTTAGATCCAACATACATCTTGTGAGGGTATCACCCCCAAGAGCAGCTTCCCACAAAATACAGATTATCCCAGAAATTCCTGACTGTAGACATGGCCTGAAGAAATGATCAGCAACTATTTGAGAGTCTGCCTGTCTGTCTCTGGAGTTTAACTACTTTGGTTTTTTTCTAGCACTCACCATCAGAGCTTTATTCTCCTCAAGTTTTGGTCCACTCACAGTATCCTATTTTATTTGACACATTTTATCTGTTTTATCTGGAGTTAATTGCATGTCTGGTAATGGTTTACCTGTGCAAGCTGTTCATGGTCTGTATTTTGTATTCAAAGCCCTTTTTGCTCCTGCAACATTACTTTCCATCAGGAAAAAAAAAAAGAAAAAAGTAGACAGCCAATACAGCCAAATTTACCATGTTTTTACCTTTCTCCTGAGCTCTCTGTTGGAGATGTAACAGTTTTGATGTGAGTGCTGTGTACTTCATAATTCCGAAACACGTATTTCCTCCATAATTCTCTAGCTTTTTTACAACCATTGTCTCCTGCAATTCTTTGCTGCAGTTAAAGTGCTGGAAATGTCCCCATTTCCATTAGCTTTCAGCTGGGCTGGACATCTAAGATTAGAATTCTTCTATTCCTAACACTGATTTAGTTCATTCATATTTCCCATTCTATTCAAACAATGGGGGAGAAATAGGCATCATTTAATGCTGAAGTTTAACTGAAGCCCTGTCCAACATGCGACATTTTATAACATGACTAGTTCTAGTAGTTATCTTAAAAGCCAAACATCATTACAAGCCATTAATGTTTCTGATGACTCAAATGTTGAATAGCAGTCAAATGCACTAGCAAAGTAGTTAATCATGTATTAAAAGTCACAAAGGGATCCAGAATTAAAGCTTGAAATTCGTCTATCAGCTCATGTTAAAAATATAATTAAAAGTAGTTAGAACTGGTATTATACGGAGCACTAAAAATCACATGTAGAATCCAAATGCAATGAAATTTTTAAGAATTAAAAATAGTCATCCTAAACCAACACTTTTGATAATGTCTTTTTACCCACCTTTTTCATCAAGGATGTTTTGGGGTTTTTTTTGCACTTTTTCTCCCTTCTGAATCAGTCAACAAGTGCAGAAAGCAGGAATTTCTGGAATAACCTTCATTTCCATAGCAATAGATTGAGAGATCAAACACAAGATTTTCAATTACCAGCTAAATTTATACAGTAGAAGAGACCAAAGTACTCAAAAAATCCCAAACCAAACAAAACCACACAAAAATAATTTAAAAATAATCCACAAGACCCCTTACTCAGATTCTGCATTGTGGAAAAACAAGATAAAAACACAAAGACTATGATAATCTAATCAACTTCTGATTTTCCTTTTCTGTGTGCATGAACAGTAGGTCTTATGATAAAAGCTTTCTTTTGAAGGCTGACAATTGATATGATGTATTTTAGAAAGTCCCAGTTTGTGTAAAGAAATGCAAGCAAAAAATATTTTTCACAGCTCTCACTCACCCTACTTCTCATGTATGCCTACTAGATAATTATGTGTTTTATGATTATAGCACGAAGCAATTTAAAACACCACTATACTTGAATTTTTTTTAAAATTACATAGTGTCCTCATTGCTTACTGGGTTGTGTTATAATTATTTAGCTTAGTACCAACCATTAAAAAAGTAGATATATTACTTACTAAATGACATGAGACAGACAGTTTGTTTGTTAAATACTGTTTCTAACTTCTTCCTTTTTTGTTTGTTTTTGTACTCACTGTTGCATTATTCTTAAACACGAAAGTGTTTGTCTAAGCACCAAACAATACAGACTGATGAGCCTGGCATTATAATTTGCATTAATGTATGTCTTCCTAGATAAGACACAGATTTCCCTGAAGTTTCATGACTTCACATAACAAAAAGCTTTAAAAGTAACATATAAAACTTAAAAGAACTTTCTAATAGGCCTTTAGAATCCATCAAGAAGTAATCAATAAGGAGATACATATTGCTTAAAAGCACAGTTTTGGTTTTTTTCAGTTTGATGCAGTGGCAATTTTTGAAGAAATCAATGACTAGGCAAAATCAGATTTGAGATTTATGGTGCAAATTTCCTTTCTGATGACTATCACTCTGAAAATGGGCTTCGACTATTCTTGGTTCACATAACTTTTTTTAGCATCTGTTAAAATAATAGCACTTAAAAGTATGGCTTCTTTCTAACAGGCAACAGTCCTTCACAACAATTTAAAGTTGTAAAATTTCATATAAAATGCTTCATCCTCAGAGGATGTCAGATCAAGCTACCAATTAGTTATGACAGAGAAATGATACTAGATCTATGTGGAAGCACCAACTTAACAGTACCAGTTAAAGAGTGGTTTGGTGATCAGAAGCCACTGATGGAGCATCTCTCCTGAACTGGCCTGCATACAATGTCTGGGACTGCAGTAAGGTTTACAAACATACAGCAATGAGGAAAATTAGTTGAGTCACATTTTAAATGCATAAGCTGAATACCTCAGTCTTTATGCACCTTTCCCCTACAGGGAAAGGTACGGGGCGCCTGGTGCTGAAAAACGTTTTAGGCTACAGAATCCCCAAAACTTCCCCTTCCTGCTGCCCCAGGGTCTTTCTTTTCCCACTACAAGCCTCAAAATTAGTTTAATGTAGGTACAAGCAGTGCCCTGGAACACATGGCAGCAGCAGAGGCAAACATCGTGTGACTCTGCAGGCAAGCTCAAGAGTTCAAGGCCAAATCTCAACTTCCCAGCCACAAAACAAAGGCATTGGAGAGGGACCAAATAACTGGAAGAGCTGTTCTGCACTGGTAAGATTTCTTGGGGACAACAAACCTCACAGAGCTCATGGTAAAATTATCCACACACAGGCAAGATGTTGATTCTGAGGTGGAAGCCAACAGACTTGCACAGCAGACCATTAGATTTTTTTGAAACACAATAGGTGATTTCTCCATTTCCTTTCAAAAAACTGCAAAAAGCTCTTCTTCATACAAATATCTGCATTTGATCTATGTAGGGCTTTCGATAGCAAGTCAGGTGGCATCTTCAATCAGAGACAGGGAGGACTGGATCCTGAAGGACAGGAGAAGGCTTCCCCCAGAGAAAAGTGCTCCTTCTCCTCCTCTGTATTTTCAGGTCCCCTGAAAATTTTCAGTGGCAGTAAACTGTTCCCTGGCTGTGAAAACAAGGGAAGAAAACAAGGTACTGAAATGTAAAATGAAGCAACTCTTTGTATGACCCCAAGGAATGCTTACGTACAGAGCTGTAAGGTATTTTCAGTTCAAAATACGAAAAATAAGAGAAAAGAAAAAGAAAAAAAATAAGATGGAAAAATACAAAAAGGAAAAATTAGTTTAGTAAAATTAAAGTAAAACTTTTTCTCTGGATATCTCAATATAATTGTTGCCAGGTAGTTTTTATCCTTTTTACAAACCAGCTTAGCTCAATTTGAAAACAAAACATTGTGTCAAAATCAAAGAAGAAGAGCCATTTCATTTCGAAACCACTGAAATGAAATATTTAAGCTCCCAATATTTTTCCTCAGCAGAAACTACTGGATGAATTGCATCAAAACAAGAAAATAGCTTTGATCAATACCACACTGCATCTTCCAGTTAATACACTATTTGCATAAACAATTTAATCAGGCATTACCACGAGTGCAATTGAGGCCACAGAAATAAGTCAATCTGCCTACTGGGTAATTTGCTGTGGGATGCAAACTACACCATTGCTTACAGTCAAGGACAAGAGACAGAGTAGCCAAAGAGAAAATTACATTCCCACAGGTCCCCCACACCTTCCCCCAACCAGTGATGTAGCACTGCCACACATGTCTGCTGAAACAACAGGATGGAGAGTTTTTATGATAAAATATTGGGGATGTATCTACTTTTCTTTCCCAGAGAAAGATAGACCTAGAGCTATCACATACGGGCAGGTGGTCCTGTTACTGAAGACTGCCCAGACTAGACATGAGGATCAAGGATAGGAGCAGACTGCCAGCCAGGAAGGGCTGAAAAGGCTCAAAGTCACAGTGTGTGCAAATGTTTGGGAGCATAACCCAGCCTAAAACTGCATCACTACTTTCCTGTCCCATGGCCAGTTTTGTATTCCTTCCCTTGGTACAAGCATTAACCCCAAGAAACCAGGTGAATCCAGATGAAGCCTGGTGAGGCAGCAGGGCTGCTCTTTAGCTGCATCACATGGGATGAGTTTCTGCAGGAAGTCAGCCACACCTTAATGGAAATAAATGCTGGGATGCAACTATGTGACCACTTGCCATGAGGAACAATTCCATTCCAGATGGAGAGCAACTTCACTCAAAAACAACAAAATGAGCTCTTATTCCCCAGAGAAAAACGAGAGGAGCCTGTTTCCCCCCCTCCCCAGCATGGCAAGCAAGCAGAGTGATGCTCGAGTGCCCAAGTCCTGGAACAAAGTGAAATTGTTTTGAAGCAATTGGTTTCTGGCATAAAATTTCTGCAGAATAACAAATGGAGGTTGGCCTTTATAATTAACAGTTTCAGGGGCCTTCTAGAATATGAATTGGAAGCAAAATTTGAATATTGCATTAAGGAGAGTTCACGTTCTAGTAGCCCTATGTGGACTGTCAGCATGCATTCTAGTAGCTTGTTATGATTTATCTTCATCAGCCATGGGCTGAAATTACCAGACTCCAATTACTTTGCTTCCCATGTTCAAGAGAAAAAAAATTATGTCAGGCCTACCACAGGAGATGGTTTAAAAAGCCTGAGGTAAAGAAAGTAATCTACTGTTCTCTGACATTTGCTGCCTGAAAGTCATTCACATTAACAACCATTCAAACTTGTTTAGTGCAAAGCAATTGCTTCTATTTTCCTCTTGTCAGTAACATTAGCTTCAATTCAAATTTAACTCTTCGAAAATTTCAAAATGTAAAATGAAATTCAGTGAGGCTTGTCAGGGACATGTAAGGGTCTTGACAGAAAATATTTTCACTAAATTTGTCTTCCTTAATCTGTTAATTTTGAAATGTCTATTTTTGAGGGAAAAACTCTGACGATCTACACTTGTTTTACTGTCACAGGCTAGGCAAGAGATTTATGATGATGTTTACCAGACTCACATTTTAATACCATTCCTAACATAACAAGGACTACAGAGGCAGAAAAATAGATGTGCTCAATTTAAACTAACAAATTAAGCGATTATTTCTGAGATCAACTCGAGGTTTAGTTACATAGCAAAATACATTTAATAACTTAATATCCCATCACCATGAGTAGACTTGTATAACAGGCCATTAACTTCTAAAGACTTTGGGCTTATAAGGTTAATATCTACAGTGAGAAGGGGAAGTAGGTTAGGTGGTTAAACAAGAGGAGCTGTCACAGACAGCTCAGATAGACACTGAGGACATTGGCTTTCATCAACATTCCTTCTTCATATGACACCCACTCAAAAACCACTTTTTTAGTTTCTCTTATAGTTAAATAAAATAAACAAAAAAAAACCCACAAAACATACACACAGCCTCACGTTTTCGGTATAGTTCTTTTAAGAATAAAATACTTTTAAGTTGTGTTACTGATGTGTCCTGTGAACATACTCATATTGGTTGGGGAGGTGGGGACTGCAAGACCAGAGAGGAAAATTAATTTTTATTTTATTTTCTATTTGTGAAATCAGGAAAAAACCCCTGCCTGTAAGCTCATGCTGGCTGCTATAAATTCAACCACATGTCAAGCAAATTAGTACTGTTACAGTTCTTTATGATACAGCATAATTCAACCCAAGAAAAAGAAAATAATTTCTTACATGATAGAAAATGAAAGTAATAAAGCTCAGTAATACATACTTTAGATTGTTTCTAAGCACTGTAACTTCATTATTTTTAAACTAGCAGTAAAATATTTACTGAAAGCAATTAACTTTGAACAGTTTGGGGGCAGTAGTTGGTTTACAGACTAAATCAGATGGGTTGATATGAGCCTGATATCTACAACGTACACATCAGATTAGATATTACATAAATATGGCATTTCTTTACTCAGTCAAATAATTTTCAAGGGTTTGCAGTGCATGTCAAGATGCCAGCTCCCTTGGGAAGACTGAGCAGTTACCTGAAGGAAGGAGGCCTGGCATCACTATAACACACCAAGACCCTAACACAGCAGTAAATTGTTTTGAAAGAGTTTGACCTACTGCCTTATATTAACAGTAATATTACTATCTTTACTGAGGGATCCAGCATGAAACTGGAAACATTCCAGTTTCAGTGTTTGTGCCAGCTGGCCTATGTCCCTCTCTCTAGACAGCTTCATCAGAGGTATCTTAAAATACTCACATTTCATGATCTAGGCAGAATACAGTTCTGCAGATGTATGTCTAAGGAAAGGACAGAAAGATAATCAAAATCCTGATCTGAAAGCATTAGCAGTGCAGCAGTTAGTTAATTAATGCCTGTCTGCTGGCAATTTTCTCCCCTAAAATCTCCACCAGTACAATCAGCAGATCTCATTTTCTACAGTGAAAAAGTCAAACAGTTTCAATTAAATTGACAACAAGGGGGACTCACAGTAATATGCATGGCTTTGTCTGGCAGTACGCAAAGGGGCCTTATGTGATCTTTTCTGCTCTCCCTGGCAAAGGGAAGACAAGATGGCAACATCCAGGAGATACGCAGTGATAAGAAGACAAAGGACAATAATGCCTCAAGCATGTAAAGCAAAGTTTGCAGTCAGCACATATCAACAAAATTAGGTAGAATTATTGGAAGGAAGCTAAGTAATGTGAAACTTGGTTTGGTTTTAAGGAAAGAACTCTCCAGTACTTGGAAGAGTACTCTGCGATAAAAATATGTACAGGAATGCAATGGTATTTTCTGAAGTCTTAAGACAGATAATTCTAATTATGTCCATACAATTGATATACCTTCAGATTTCTGGGGGAAAAAAAAATCACACTGGAGTCCTCTAGAATGATTTTATTTTCTTGTTCTTCTAAGTTAGTCTTTCTGATACACTCATGTGACAAATCCCACATTACTTCGTACATTACAAAACTCAGGGACCATTTTATGAGACACAGATCACTCTGCTGTCATAAAGCTTTGAAAGCACTCTAGCTCTTTGGGATTGGAAATGGAGAAAATAAAAAGAAAACACTGTTGATTAAAAACTCAGAATATTAGAGCATTCAAATTTTCAGACATCAAATACCTCAGTACAATAATATCATGCACTATTTTATTGCTGATTTTCCACTCATTCTTGGGCATCAAGTATTATTATCACTTCTTACATGGTGGTAATACCTTGCAAGTTGATTATTCCAACTAATTTATTTTTATGATTCTTGATAACATAATTTTTTTCATTTTTGATAAAAACAGAAGTATGAATCAAGGATGTTATTTAATTTTTGCCATTTTCACTTTCCAATAGGATGAGCAAACTTAGTCTTTCAAAAGGTAGATTTCTTTCATAGGAAATGATTGCTTTCATTTATTAGCTATATCACATTTATAGTAATTCAATCTATTCTCTTTCAATCAATCTGCATTGTTAGTTTCTTGAGATAACTGAACTTCAATGTTATTCTATACTCTTTTCAGTTTCAGTTATTTTCTGTGGGAATTGCACTGTAGCTATAGGAAATTTAGAAAAAACAATCTACCTATCTTTGTGATTTTCTTTCAGCTACCTGAACTGAGCTATTTAGAGAGACAAAAATAGCTTTTTGGAACTTATCAACTTGACACAAAGATTTTACAATTATAAGCAGCAGAGTCAATGTTGTTTCAGAAGCAAAATTTTTCATAGTGCCTATATGGAAACAACACAGAAGTAAAATTCATACCATTATGGGGTATCTCCTTTCTAACAGACAACGTGGGATAATACCATTCTAGAATAATCCTGGTGGTGGAGACTCTGTTTTGAGAATGTATGCAATTTCCTGATCTCAAGTTTGCATGCTGAAAGCTGAACTGCTGAATATTTTTGTATACTAAGTAATAAACTAGAAGCATCAGCTGAACATTCTACCTAAGGAATGCAATATTGTTCAAATAATGAGTTTTCTAGATAGCCCAAATAAAATGAGAATGTGTTTAAATGTTATTAATAAATACCAGTAGGTCATACCCTATGGCACTTTTATGCACAGAGGTCATCCCAATTAGCTAGAGCTTTTGTTACACCAAGAATTCTGTAGCCACTGCAGAGCATGAAGTGTCTAACAGGCTTATGTCAGATTTCAGGCTGAGCATGTAGTGTCATTCAATCAATGCTTAAAGCCAAGGATAAAAATTTTAAAAAATCATCCTGCCAAAAGCTCAGAAACTTGTGACTTGGGAAGCCTCTTCTCTTTAGTTTCAACAAATGCTGAACACATCCTTTAAAAATCAGACACAACAATATTCCATAATAAACTGAAACAGTAAATCATTGTTCATTGTTTTATTTTGGATATGTTAATGTCCTTGTTTCTTTTGCATCAAGAGTTGATGAACAAGAAATTAAAGGGTTGACTTCTCATATTCTTTCAATAGTTTGTTTTTTCTGTCTTGTCATCAGAGAGCAAAAACCATATATAACCAAAAAACCCAAAACCATAAGACTATATGCATTGCTAAGGCAGTTGGGATTAGTGTTACAGAGGAGATTGACTACAAGGGGAATAAAAGCAGATACTGATGCTTACAGGACAGAACTACAGCCTTCCTTTGATTCACAGTAGTTCACATCCACAGGTGTATTTAAATTTCCAGGTCCAGTATCTGATGCTTAACTGGAAATTGAAATCCTGATACAAGAGAAAAGTGGAAAGTGAATACCCAGGAGTCAGAGAGTTGATGAGAAAAACAAGTGAAGTAGTAAAGCACATCCAATTCAGTGCCATCAGCACTAGGGAGAATGGTTGAAAGGAAGAAAATTAGGAAAGTCCCCTTGCATCCTCTGCCATGTTTTATATTTTCTGAACAAAATTGAAAAAACAACTTCCCTCCAAAATCCACCAATCCACCCATCACAAAACACGTTAACTTACATCATCCAGAAAAAAGGAGACAAATGACTAGACGCTCGAGAAAAGACCTTCCTAAAGGCATAGTTCCATAACTTACTTCGAAAATGCAAAGATAAACTTATGAAGTGAATAAAACTACTATTAAAAGAAAAAGGATAGTTGAGTATGAGAAAAAGGCTGAGTGGTAACAAGAGCACTCAAGAGGAATATACAAAGTGCAGATTTTTTTTCTTACATCCCTTCATTTTGGACCAGCTGAAGCTGAGTAATGTTTTAAATGTAGGATATTCACAATATTGTAATTAAAATTACAGCAACTAGGAAACAAAATCCATACAGAATTACTTCTACTTAATAATAAAATATATAAAACTAATTTTTTTTACTGTCAATTACATTGGCAATCTTGGTAGCAAACATTTTTAAATTAAATGAGCTTTTCAACTTAAACAGTAACTGCAAGAGTGTAAGAAAATGCAGCCTTATGGGCTGTCATAAGAAATACCTTGAAGTTGGCACTTTACTTAATTATACAAATGTGTAATATGAAATCGATTTCTTGTGCACTGTATTAGTGCCTTGCTTATTGCAAAATACTTTTGTATTGCTTTTGTCAACATAAATTAGACTTACACAATTTTTTCTAACACTTTTAAATTAAATTATGTGCTTTGCAAGTATAATATTAAACCAATGAACTAAGCTTCTAAATTCCATTAAACCATTGTATTTCCTTTATGTTCTATAATAGAATTTTAAAAAACAAAATAGTTCTTAAAAGATACCTTCAATAAACTGCACCAAGAGCAACTGAGCTATCAATTTGAAATAAGAAAAAATTAAAAGGGGAAATTTGCATCCCATCTATAAAAACTTTAAATTTTTTAGCAACTCTTTATTCATTCAAAATCAAACAGCAGAGAGAATGCTACCAGCAATTAATTTTTGGCACGGCTTGCATTATCATTTCAAGGTCAGGTTTCATTGGCCATGCCTCCGTGGGAGCTTGGTTTTGAGATCACTAAACACTGCTCGCAAGGGAAACATCATTAAATATGTACTCTGAAAAGTGAAATTACTTTCAATAGCAGCAACTGAAAAACTCTGTTATCCTGCCTTGACCCATTTACCCTCCAGAGAGAAACAGGTGTCTTTCAGGAAGTATTTGTGAGCTGCCAGATATACTTCTGATGGAAGACTGAGCCTACCCTTAGAAACAGTTTGACCTTCTGACCACAGATCCAAAGACTGTTCCAGTCCCAATGACATCAGATGAAAACACAAAACCAGTGACCCATACTTTCAGGAAGGATTAAAAGTAGAACACCTAAAGAGGCAAATTATGCACCAAGGGGGCTGGAGGGAGAAGAAAGAACAGTAACTCTTGGTCCTAGTAGAGATCAGCAGCAATCTTGACAGACAAAATTACTACACTGTATGCGTCACTCAAGGAAGTTCAACTTCTTTGATATCAGTGGTTGGGATACTTAAACATTCATGCTGCAAGTATAATTTCCATCTCTAACAATTTTCGATGTTTTCTCCAAAATTCTTTCTAGCTTTAACAATATCTTAAAAAAAACCAAACAAACAAAAATTCACCACCAAGAAAAAATCGATAATCAGTTTCTTCCCTCACCATCTTCAATTGGAAAAACAAATCTTTCTACTTCTTGGGTGCATATAATTTTTTCCAACTTTTAAACTGCATTTATTTATAATTTATATTGCTTTTTATCCTTATTTTCCCTTTACCCCTAATTTAATTTCTTGACACAACTTTTAAGATTAAGTAGTGCTTTCTCTCACCATAACCCATGCAGGGAATTCCAAATAGTAAGGTGAATTCAGCTTACTGCAGAGATCCAGGTAGCTGGTATCATTTATGTACCCCTTTCACGTGACTGATTGAGACAAAAACATGACTATGATGACAATGTAGAAAAATGTACTGAAAATAAGTGGCTGCTTCTTTGTAAATGATACCTGGCAGGAACACACAGTTTTGTCTATTTTTTCAAATTCAGGAAATACAAGAGCTATGGATTTTTTCGCCTTCATATCTATCGGAATTCACCGGGGGAGAGAAAAATACTTCTGACCACCTGCCTAGTTATTAAAGATGTTAGAACAATTTACAGAAAAATATTTCAGTATGTTGAAACCATTTTTTTCTTTACAAAGCTATCAGAATATTTTTCTTGAAATTGATATATATTTCAACACACCTATGTGTTTAGGTGCATATACACAGTTTTAAATCTCACAGCAAAGGCTTCTCTATTTCTTTCAAATACTTTTTCAGAAAATACTGCCAGCAACACCTATGAGTGGTGATGGACATTCACAAGCAATTTCTGGAAGCAATCAGGGACTGCAAGATTTCAATTCAGTGCTGCAGTCCAAACAAGTTAGATCTTTTCCTGTCCTCAAACACAACAGAGAATATCAGTCCACTTTCTTTCTTTTTCTTTTCTTTATTTTTTTTTTCCTCTGTAAAGCAGCTAAGCAAGAAAGACTGATTTTGAAGCATGTATTTCACCATGACTCTTTTAGGATCTGTTGATGTTGGTTCTTCCATCTATGCCTTGAATAGTTTCCCTACAAAAGGTAGATAAGAAAACATTATCCCTCATTGTCCCACACTGTTCCCTGACCTCAGTCTTCAAGGATGGGTCCCTTGCCTACTCCCACCACTCAGTTAGAGTGGTGCATGCCAGACTTTCAACAGCAGAAGTGCAGCAGGGATTTGCAAGGGACAAGTTGGTTCTCATGTCCTGCAGTGTCTCCATCTCTTCCCCAGCCTTACAGTACATTAGATCTCAACTGCTAAATCGGTGTCTCACTGTTTTCATCCCCTCTGGTCCCTTAAACTCACAGGAGGCTGCACACTATGCATTTTCCCCTGGAGGACATGGGAAGCCAGGAACTACCTTTGCACATTAGTAGCCTCGTGGAGGAAGAAACAGAGTGCACAACCTTCCAGGCAACATGAGCTGAACAGCATGGCCTAGAGGAAACCGGAGGAGAAGAACATCAGTAACTATTATGAAGGTAAAGTTTATCAACTAGCTTATTCCTAAGAAAATCTAAGATAGCAGAGACCATTTCAAGACCTCTCTTGCTTTCCCCTACGTTTTATTTCAAAATGGGAAATGCTGTCTTCTTGCATAAGGACTTCAGCTGATTCTCTATAGTGAAGGATGGGGCAGAGGGCCTTTGGTAAGCAAATGCTGGCTTCACCACTTCTGGGATTTTCTGTCTGTGTGTAACTGTCAATGGAGCAGAAGGATCCTTCAGAAAAACCAAAAGGCCTGAGGGTCAGCAACTAGAGAGGATGAAGTCAGTTAACTCTTGGCACACACACATCAGTACCGCAAATACAAATCCAGAAGCTACAGAATGCTGGAAAGAAATAGATTTAGATATGCTCCACGAACACCACAAAAACAGCAACAAAAAATGTAGGGATCAATGAAAAGGATACTGATGGTACAAGCCCTAAGGGTAGGAAGCCACAGGGAAACAAACTTGGTCATGTCTGGCTTTACATCCAAGATCTTAAATGGAAGGGAAAAGACATTAGATGACAAAATTCTGTAGCCTACTGAAGAGTTGAAGGGCTACTTCTTCTAATGCAATTTAGCAAACGAGACAAAGGTGAAGCTTGCTACAGAGAACCCTGCTACACATGCGGGTTTAAGAAACATCAGAGTAATGCTCTAAAATGTGCAAACTCCAGCAATTTAGGAGTTTGCATCTTTTATGCATTTTAAGGGAAATAATTCTCTTTTAAATGTCAAAACACATTTTTTATTAATTTTCTTTTTCTCTAACTGCCGGAAGAAACTTTCACTTGAAAGAACTTGAAGGGTCTTCACGTCTACTGTTGTTGTTTATAGCAAATTATATGCACAAAAGCAATATTGCAGTAAAAAAGCAAAATAAAGTATTTAAAAGTTAAGAAATGCCACCTTTGAGATATCAGTAACAACCTTTATTCAATTTCCTTATGCACATGCATTATATTATTATTGTCCTTGACACAAGATGGAAAAATCCATACATAAAAATACAATGTCAACTAATGTAGGTGGCACAGGCCAAAAAGAAAGCAATAAATACAACTATATATATTTTTCCTGTAGTCCTTGCATACAGCTTTTAAATAACCAAACTAGATCACAGAAGGCATATCAAAGAATACACCTTACTGATAACTGTAAGCACAAGTAAGTGCTGCAGCACTGGTGTCTTGCTGTATGAGCCCTCACATATATTTTGTGCATAAAAGCACACAGTGCACCAGGCATTCATCAGACAACATCCTGAAAGGTTTGCCTGGCCTGTAAGCTACTCATGTTTGCCAAATATGAGTTTAAGATCCTACCTTATGATCCAGAATATGGTAGGGCAGTTTATCAGTTTTTTGTACTGATGCAGTCGGCTAAGGAAAATCTTACAAGATTGTTTTAAAATCAAAAAAACAGAAACAGAAGCATACTAAATAGATATTGAATTACTAGAAAAGTTATACTGAATATGCATAAGATATTGAGTATTTAAAATTTTCTCATATCGGACTCAGATCAAGTATTTTAAATTTTGAAATATTTCAAATATGGAAGTACTGGGTTGTATACTACACCGCAGGTTAAGAAAAACCAGCAGATTCCAGAATGGTGCTGACAATGGAGGATGTTTTTTATTTTCCTCATTTTTATGCATGATAACTTAATTTCTCCTTATGAGAATTCTAACAGTTGCAACATAGTATTTATCCATTCAGAATTAAAACAAATTTACTATAAAATATATTTCACCAATGTGCAGAATACCATAAGGACAGCAGATGTTGTCATTGACAGGTAGGACCTGACTGATACAAAAGATGTAGAGACTCTATCTGCTACTGCAAGTACAGGTTCCCACTGAGAAAAAACAAGCTAAAAGAAAAGAAGCACAAAATCCTGCCATAAAACCCAGCATGTGCTGGGTTTCCACACTCCTAGGAAGACAGTGGAAAAAGAAAAATTGCCTCTCTCCAAGGTATTATGGGAATTAATACACAGCTAACAGGGTACTCAGATCAGATTGGAAAGGGACTGGAAAAGAGGAACCAGTTTGAAGAACTGCTTGTGGTTTCACTGATTGCCTAACTGGCAATAACTTACAGGCTACAAGAAACAAAGCCTCTCTCTTCTAGCATATCCTTGGCACCTCTGCAGCCAGCATCAAAGGAAACTGGGTAACTATTTCCCCATATCAGTCTGTACACAAAGTCTATTCACTATACATCAGCTGAGCTCCATCAGAGAAACAACTTGACAAGACAAGCTGAAGCAATATGTGTCAAAGAGATTGAATTCCACTTTCATATTAGTACAGAAGAAGACAGTGCATGATTATTGCTTGGAGTGTGTGGTTGTTTAGGGGATAATGGTAGTACCTTAACACTGGGAAGTAATGGAAATTGTCTGTCTTGTTCTCATTCTTTCTGAGACAGTCACTTGTGATATGCCTTGTTACACTGCCAGGTCATTTCTCTCTTCAGGCTCCTTAAATATCACCTGTCCAAATTGACAATACATCTCTTCAATGATGGCATTATGCTTTGTCCCTTGCTAAATAGCTAGACACCTGCTTTACCAAGGATGAAAAGTCACACTTTACTTGCAGAAATTAAAATATTAGAGCCTGGACATTATATTAGAGCTCTGCTTCTCAATGCTGCCTGTCTGCAAGGATGCTCAGACCTCAGTATCAAGGCATCTTATTGTGCAGCAGTCCAGACCCATGTCCTCCTTTATGTTCTTGTTCATCATAAAGGAGACTACTCCTAATGTTGCTAAATTCAAAGAGGTGGATTCAATTATTAAATTTTCAAACAACAAAAAAAGTATATATAATGACTTTCACATTTTTAAAATGCAATCATGTTAACTGAAAGGAACATCTATTACAGAAGATGCAGTGCTTCCAGTACCCCGTTTTCTCACATCAGCAACTGTTCTGTACAGAAAACAACTCAGCAAACCCTGCTCCAAAAAACAGATCTTTAGCACCAGAGACAAAAGAGTTTCTTCATGAGCTGTCAGTGCTATATTTAACCCCTGCTACAAGTCCACATCAGACAGAATTAGGCATAGCATGAAATGCAGAAAGAAGGATGGTGAGAAAAACAGTAGGATATTTAAAGGCAGATTTTTTGCAAATCAAGGCTAAAAAAACAGATTGTAAATATTAAAAAGGTTTTTTTGCAGCTGTAGCTCTTTACTACCATTGCTGCACATTTGTTTCCTAGCCAGTGTTATGGTCTAGACAGGCAGAAAAAGTGCCCATCACATCCGAGCACTTTACACCAAATTACCAGCACAGGATGGCTGCTTCTTAGAGGTGGATAAAACACACATTGGCACATGTGTCTACTGAGAAAATAAGTGTCCAAGAGATTAGGTTTAGAACAACAAAACGCATAACAGGAGCATCTGATATTTTCTAGTTTAAGTCTGTCTGCAAGGCAGACTTTCAGAGTGTGCTGTAAGATTATGGCTTCCCCAGAACCTGCAACCCATGGGATGCAGCAGCCCAGCTGAAGCCTCACCCATGGGAACTCACAGCATATCTGTTTTTAACAGATTTTTAAATCACCTAGAGTCATCATAGAAATTATTGTGCAGACTTAGAATTCCCACCTTAAACTTGCAAATCCTTTCTTAAACACAGAGACAGTAAGCTGATTTGTGAAAGCAATATTGAAGAGTGATAGCACCTTTTTCCCCACTGTGGGACCAGATCAAATTAACACAGGAGAAAAAACCCTACATTTGTGAACTGCCTTAATTTAATGCACACGACAACTAGTAAATTCAGGACTAAATAATTCAAAGTAAGCATAAACATCATGGTTTATTGATTTCTACACAATCTTATTGTTGTATGTATTTTTTCTCATTGTATAAAGTATGTGTATATGCTCTGAATATGCCCATCAGTAAAGTGACTATGAAAAATTACTACCATCCTGTCTTTCAAATACACATTTCCCACCTTTTCCAATTATTGCTAGGCAAGCCACATCTAAAAAACTTTTTACTTGTTTCTTTTCTGTAGAGGTTCTTATGCTATATTCATCACCATATGAACTGCAAGAATATTAAGCAATATGAATAATTTCTACCATATATTATTCGTTCCCTCATCCACTGTTTAGACAGAAACATCCAAATTTGCTTTAACCTTTTAAATTCTGTTTCAAGGCTCAAGGGAAGGAATAGCTGGGGCTGAAGGGGGAGGTATGGTTGTGTTAAAATTAAAAAAGGAAAAAGAAAAACCAAATACAAAAAGATGAGCATCAGAAAAAGAAAACTTGGTAATGGCAACTTAAAAAGTCTTCGAGGTGAGGTGGCAGACACACACAGAAAAAAAGAACATGCTCAGCTTGCACGATCCTTAATTATGGCTATTCAGCTGACAATAGACAAGGGCTAAGCAAAAAAACAAAACAAAACAAAACAAAAAAACGCCCAAAAAACTTAAGGAATAAATTGATCTCCACTGATTTCTATACAGAATGTTTGCTACATTCTTCCCACAGTCCCCATCCACCCCTTATTATATCAAGTCAACATCAAAAGTCAACTCTGCATGGACAGACAAAGAAACTCTTGGTCACACCAAGAGCTGAATGAAGAGCAGTTGTACTTCTTTATTTTCATGGGGAGGGTCTGACTACAAAATCACACTCCTTACATATGATCTTCATTGTATAAGATTCTCATCACAAAATATTTAACATTCAGACAGATAAATCCAAGATCTCATTGCAGCCAGCACAACAAAAGTAAGAAAAGTGCTTGCTCTGAAAAAAAACCCAACATGTGAGGTAAATAAATTTGAGAAAAATTGCTGGGGATACATTCATAGTCAACCCCGCTTTCCAAATAGCAATAAGACACCAAAGTGAACTGATTTGTCAAAGGTGATGCCAAAGGCCATAAACAGAGAGCAGGTTTCTTGAATTGCAGTTCTATGTTGTCTTCAAAGGTCATTACTTTAAGGAAGCATGGTAGAACTCAACTGGTTTGTTTATTTATTTGTAATCTTCTAAGCTACTACAGGTTGTGAACTGTGAATAGAGCACATCATATTCCCAGTGGGTGCTCATGCTCTGACATTTCAGCCTAATTGTTAGAGTTCATTTTGCAGACAAAAGAAGGTACATTGTCAAATACATTTTCACCAGTTCCTCTCATTGAGCACAATTTGTCTAAAAGAAAGGTAATAAACAGCAAAATATGTACTTATGGTACTGTTATAGTATCTGAAATGTTTAATTATCTGAATGATAATTTAGCGTGTTGTTATTTCCAAGGGTAATGAAATAGCTTTTAGCAATTAATGACCTGAAAAACAAAATGCATAAAATGAAATAGTTTTCAAAGGTAACCTGAAATGAAAAATAATAGTACACAAAGAAATAAAAGGCTTATGCAGTTGATTTGGAAATGTGAAACAAGGAAAATAAATTTCAACCCCATGAGAAATCACTGCCAAAATCATCTCTGTATTTCTAAACTCAGGATTAATTCTGGTCACATCACATATAAGCAACAAGATTTTTTTTCCAGATTTCAACTTTCTACTTGGTTTCCTAATCTACCTGAAAACGAACTCTTGTGCAATGCTATACCTTTAACTCTATAGAACAGGATGCTATACAGATTTGGAGAGGGGTTGGAGAGACAGGAAAAAAAGACTTGGGTCAGAAGAAAACTAATTTGATAGGCAATTTCAAGATTACACCTTCAAAAACTTTAAAACATTCTCCAATGATAAGGAAAGAGTGAGAAATTTTGCTCTGGCTTACAAGCCAAGGACTACAGGACCTCTTCTAGTTCCAGTGCCTAAGTCTCAGCCCTAATGGTCCATGACTCTCAGATCTCTTTTCCCACTCTGTACATATGGCCTACTTTGTTTTTATTATACTGCAAATGTTGTACTTAAAACATAGATTAGAATCACCCAATTCAAACCAGTGTAAATTAGAACTCAAGTATTTTTTCAAGTGGCTTTTTTTTCTACCACTTTCGTAATATTCTGTAATTTGCCAACTTTATCATAGTTACATTTTCTTTATAAATTACATGGAACTGTTCCTGATAGGGCACAAACAGAAATTTTATTCAATTAATCCATAAAAGCAGTTTTAGATATATAAGCCAATTCTTCTCCATTTGAGTTGATTTTATTCTGGTTTCTTAATCAAAATGCCTTATATCAAATTAAATGCATTACAGAAGAACAATATCAACTTTATTAACCAAATCTGTAATTTAATTTTTAAAAAATCAAGTTATTCTGACAAGAGCATTCTATAAATCTGTTGACTGTCTCTAATTATATTACTTCCTTAATTCTTCATTAATCAAGCTTGGTATTGGCTGTTCTATTACTCTGTTCAGAATTAAAATCAAGATGACAAGCTTTTAATTAATTGGAAGATTATTATTTTTAATGTTTGTTTTTCAAGTCATCTGGAGCTTTCCAGGACTGCTTCAAATTTTTATTTGAAAAAAACAAACAAAACCAGGTAACATTAAGAGCCTTGACAAGTCATTTTTAGGTTTCTGGACCTACTGATCACCTGAGGTGTAACTTGACATCAACTGCTACTTTATATTCTCCTCAACTCATTGTTAAAATGGAGGCTATTTCATTATCATTCCATACAAATGCATCACATGGTCCATTCCCCCTCTCAGCACCAGCAGGAGGATTTACTGAGAAATAAAGTAAAGAGAGTGAAATTCATTCAGTTCTGTTTCATGCACTCTAGGTTCAAATTAGGTGAAAAGAATTATGCTGCTCACTATTAAAATGAAACAAAGTTTAAAAAATTAAAAAGCAAACAAGAATTAAATTAAAAACAAATATTTTTCTAGCAAAAGAAAGTCCAAAGAATTGATGACTGTAAGAACCCGGGCTGTTGGGAAGCATGACATGGTATCTCTGTAATGGCTTTGGAGAGAGACTCATGGTGGGGAGAGAAAAGGTATTGAATGCATTTGGTAAATCTCATCAACATGCCCTGCCACAGCACAGGCTGCTGGTACTCCTTTCCCCTTCCACTCCTGCTACTCACAGCCCTCCATATCTAATCCACACTACTTTGCCAAAAGTGCTAAAATAACTGAAAAATTAGTGTGCTTCCAAAACACTTTAGTGCTGCAATGATCAGAGTAACTTAAAAAACCTTATTAAAATTTTCCCTGTTTAATTTTTAATAGACTGATAAATGAAAGTACAATAAAAGCCAGTCCTATAAAAGTTTGTTTTATTTACGTACTTACCAATTCTCAAACACTATAAAATTAATATTGCATTCCTGAACAGTTGAGAGACCTTAATTATGAAACCAAACTAAATCAAACACACTAATCAATCATGCTAAAAAAATATTTATTTCAGCTGAAATTAAAAATAGAAGTCACACTTCAAAAAAAAGAGCTCCAGTCTTCTAAAAGGGAAAGATTATCTCAACCTACAGTCATGTTTTTAAGAAGCAGACACAGACCAAAAATCTGTAAACATCAGTCCCCCACCTTTGGAGAAGCTCTAATCAGGCTGTGAGTTATCTGGCCTGGGTGCACCCACAGCACTTTCAAGTGCTGCAATATGAATTATTGCCCACATCCATTCTTTTACAGCTGGAATGGGCACTGCGGATTAATGTACTGTAATATATTTTCTTGCCAGAGACAGTGCTCCTCTCGGAAGTGTGATCTATTGACTAGTTACATGCACTTTGGATAAATCATGACAGTCTCAGTGTGCTGTGGCATGCTCTGCTCTGGGAAAAGCCACCGAACAAACCAAGGTGAGACAAGAGATGGAGAAATTGCTTGAGAGACTGGGGAGCTCTGTGCGGTGCTGGCAGCTGCTCCTTTTCCTCCCCCTGCCTCTGCCACACAGTGAAGGGGTATCCTGACCTCCTGTCTTTCACCAGAAAGAAAACCAGTAAGTTAAACTTTGCACAAAAACCTCGACTGACTACTGTGTCAAGTGCCAATGACCTCAACCATGTCTTGCTGTAGGTAACTTGTCCCTCCCTGCCCACTGGTAGAGACTTCAGAAAGAAGGCAGAAGAGGCCACTACAAAAAACTGAGGCTTTGAAATGTGGGTGGTCATGCTAGAGAAGTCCACTTGCCTAGGTTTGCTATCCTAACTTTAAGTGAAGAGCATCAGAGGGATTTACTGCTGATTATGGCACTATACTATAAAAAACTAGCCACGAACAAAACTCTAGCCAAAAATGAAGCATGAGAGAATTCAGGAAAGCCACGTCTTGTATAACATGGCACTCGCAGTGTTGCAGGAAGAAAGTTTCCAGTTAGTGCAGAGGGAACTTGCAGCTGCAAGTACCATATAAATGATACTAAGCAAGGCTGAATACAGCAAAAAAAAAAAAAAAAAAAGTTGAAAACTAATTTAGGGGAGGTCAGCATCTGAACTTGCAGTTTGCTGCCAATTCAACAGAGTCATCAGCATTGCTCTCCTTTAAAAAAGAGGATACCATGCTTAATTTACACAATCTGACAAGAACTTGGCTGGGCAGTCTGCCTGCTCTCTTTCTAGGTAAGTCAGCTGCACTACAGTCCTTTCTTATGGATATAAGCATCATTAGGATTCTATATGTGGTATGGGTATCTCAGCAGCGGTGAGCAGCACAATAAGCAGACCATGGCTGCTGGTGCCAGATGATGGCCCAAATCAGATGGCTCTTCTACAGGATGCCTTCTCAATAACAATTCTAGTAGTCAGTGTTAAAGGGAAAATGATGAAGTTTCTTAGTTCAGACTTTTTCCGTTGTTTTAGTATTTCCCTGCTCCACCTCTCCATATCATACCCAGCTGGTAAACCTATATGGAACAAGACTCTGGTGCATTTGGAATCTGATAGCAAGATCTTAAATGGTTCCAATTACTACCTGGCCAAAAGCCCAGAAACAGTCATAAGTGCCAAACACATTTGTAAAAACAACAGCAGCTTATAAATATTGCTGTAATGAGGGCTCTTCTGGAATGACAAATGTAAAATAATTTTTTGAAGTTTCATATTCATTTAGTTTCAAGTTGCTCATCTTTAGTTTATTCTTAAAATGCATTCAAACTGTAAACAACAAAAATATGAGCAATAAAAACATGTAATTCAAGCACTTAAAATGTATTCATGTTCCTCTTGAAGCTATAGTCCAAGTCCATAGTAATACCTACTTTGAGGGAAATAAGGTAAAAATTCTGCTTGAAACATGAAGACAGCTGTTTTTCTGTAAGGGTAAATATTTCTCTCTGTCTCCTTTAAAAAAAATGGTTGAAAATCTTAACTTAAACTTAAAACAATCGCAGTTGAGCTACTGCAAAGGACACAAATGAAGAGCACAGCTTATCTGTTCAGTGCTGTATATTCCAGGGACCTCCTGTGATGTTGACTCTACCCAATTTCATAAATCCACTGCCTCATATACTAACATCCTAAAGTCTCATGTACAGCACATAGCAAAGCCTATAAATCCAGATCCCCACCTGGAACCCTCTGCCTTCACTCTGCAAGTGTAGAAAGCAACAAACACTGGGTGAAGTAGCACTGTATGTGTCCCAGATCAGTACATGCAGAGTCTATACTGCAATGTCCCTCTTACTCCACTCATTTTTAAAATAATTTACAATTTTTATGTAACCACAAAAATATTTTAGTTCTCCTGATGGCCATGCAAGGTCACTTTCTCAATGACAACCTCACTGGGGTCCCTCTGTTATAAATCCCAAGACAATGACCAAAAGCCTTTGAGTTTGCTTTTGTTTTTCAATTTTTTCCATGCTTTGCTGTTTTTGCTCATTAGAGGAGAATTCAGCACTATCCTATACTCTGTGTATATTGTTTTTGAAATTAATATATGTGGAAACTGTACACAAACTTTCTGCACTTGAAAAAGGCAGCAGAAAGCAGCTCAGCTCCCAAGCCTTCAACTGCAGGCGATCATGTGCCAGCACAGCATCGCTGAACCAGCATCTCCTGCTCTCGTGCCTTGAGGCTGACTATTACCAATAGCAGGTCCCTGTGACAGATTATGATTTTGAACTATGAAATAACAATAATAACAATAGTAATAATAATAATATCATTGATAAATATTTTTCCTTTCTCAGCTCTGCTAAAGCTATAAAGCATACCCCCTGTCCTTACTCGTTTCATTATCAAAACTGAAAAAATGAAAACACACAGGACTCTCTTCTCCAACTGGTTTACATTTCTTCATGCTTTTCTGAAAAATCACACCCTTGTGCTGAACTTCAGTAAAGTAGGAGCGAGCAATTCCACTGTGTACATATATTAAGCTCTGGACAGGCTGAACTATTGACCTCCTTTTGCTGCTAAAATATCAGTTAATCATAAAACTGAGCTGTGAGCTGTTACTCAGAAGCAGCAGACAACGTAAGAGAACAACTTCTAATTTACAGTTGAAAAAGCAAGCTTAGTAGACAATTTTAGATTATCACATATTTTCTACTCCCTGCCCCTCTCCCTCCACCCCCTCAAGGAAAGACAATCACAGCTCAAAGGATACGCTCAGGACAACACACCCCAGAGCCACAGAAAACAGCCTTAAGGATTACTTCTGGTTGAAGTGTTACTCTCTGCCTTTTGTTTTGGTGTTAGAATTCCGGAGAAGTGAATAATCTGAGCAGTGACACCAGGCAAGAGGCAAAGTCATAATGAAATAAAGCTCAGGTGCCCTGTGAGGACTGAGGGGGAGGCAGTACCCTTCAGCATCAGCAACTGGGAACACAGTGCCGTGATCATATCATCATCAGTGGTGCTTCGAAGAGGAAATAACAAAGCATACATCTGGTTCTTACGGAGGATAGTGTCAGAAAATAGTGTTTTGCTTCAGATGTTTCAGACTTCAGCCGTGTAAAACCACTCAATGGTTTCATATATTTGATTGCTCAGCACTATCTTTAATCACAGACCGATAAAACAACACATCTAACAAAATGCCTAAGCTTCAGCACAGGAAAGATTACCTGGGAAATGCTGGGTAGACAAACGGGCTGTCAGAGCGCTTAACTAGTGGAAGAATTATCCCTTCATTAAAGAACAATTTTGTTTAGCATTAGTGGAAGCATTTAGTAAATGAGTCACCAGACACTAGTTTTGCTATGAGGAAGACAGAAAATGATCTAAATACCTAATAATAAAAGTGTACGTATGACAATGAGGTAAATATGATCATCACTCAAATTACTAAGGAGTAGAATGCATCTCCAGCAAAGCAGAGGACAACCAATCAATAATATGTTATTAAGAAATAGCATGAAATTATAAATACTGAATGAATTATAGAGAAAAAGTATTTTAAACTTCATTTGAAAATAGTGCTGGTATTTGCTTAAGCATTAAATAAACAGCTGAATACTAGCTTATTCTCATTATTTTTTCAGTGAGTTTGCTGTTGTTGCTACTCAGAATGTAAACTTTAATCCTTAAAATCTCATCAGATCAACGTTCACTAATGCGCACTTTTAATCTGTATAGAGAGCAGTCAAACTTAACATTAAAAATTCATTTATTTCCCACCATTCCCTCTGATACTGAGTGGATAATCAATTACAACTTGTTTCAGAATTTGAATTAATAAAACTTATGGAAACACAAAATTGACAAAGAACATTGACAGAAAAGAGAGTATATGTCTGGAAAATAAGTGATCTTGTCAGAAACAAGAATTAGGAATAATTGAAGAAACCCCGGAAAGAAGATATTGCTGCAGAGATGTCATCTAATATAGCACAGTAAATCACCTGCCAGTCACTGGTGCAATACTGGCAGCGGCAGAGACTGCAGGGTGAGATATTCCATTATTACCTTTGCCTATTATAAATCATCTCTTTGGAAGAGACTAATTTTTATGTTATAATTTGCCATTTACAAGCAAAATATATGTATATGCAATCAAAAAAATCATATTGACTGGGACCTGCAGTTATCAGCTATCAGAAGCCTTGGGACAACACTGCAGAAAAGGAAGGTCTGTCTCATTTTCCCGACAGGTGAGGAGACAGCAGGGTGTTCAAGCTGGTTCTGTCCCTGACTTATCCCTGATGCTGGGAACATTATTTCAGTCTTCACAAACCCTTGCTGACACACCTTCTTCTAACTGAAACTAGCTAATAGTAACAATTATTTGCCTTCACTTTCATGGAATAGGAAGACTCAGTCTTACCGCAAGGTAAACAGCTTGAAATTTTATTATTATTAAAATAATACTGCCACAGAAACTTCAGAATTTTCTGCTCAAGTGGTTTTTTGATCTGCTTAATTTCATAGTGGATTAAATTGTTGAAATTTTTCCTCAAGCCAGACTAGATTTTGGAGCCTTACATGTGAGCATTATGCTAAAAAAAATAAATAAAACCATACCCACAATAACATTGTTTCCCCTAACTAGGTTCTAAAAATATGTCACATAAATCATTACTTCCTTTCTTTTCTTTTCCCACTAAAAATCTTTACTCTGTCACAACCTGGGTAAATTAACTCACATTTTTTCAAGTGCTAGGAAAAGCGCCTGAACGTTTGGATTTGTTAGTCTCAGCTCAGCCTCTTTAAAACAGAAGCTGTTTTCCAATTCCTACTTTTTCAGAATGTCTAAACCAATTCTGTGCAATAAACCAATACTTTACCCTTTCTTAGATCTCAAAGACAGACACTTAAACTGCGATAGACACATAGATCTTTTTACTTCACTGGAAAGACAGACTAAATTTAAAAAATTCCAAAAGATGCCTTCAGTTTAGTCTTACTCCAGCTTTGTGCCTCAGCTTCTGACAGTACCATGCCCAGCTTTAAAATGATTCTCTAATTTTCTGGATTTCATACCCACTGACCTAGTCTGCTAGAATTTCTGGCTTCTGATCCAGACCCTGACACTCTTCCTTAAGTAAACAAAATGAGTGGCCATTCATCAGACATCTGTCTCCAACTTGTGAAAAAACTATCTATATTTCTGATTCACACATGCACATATATACATGGCACATGGAAATCTAAGACTCCAGCTTGTCCTTCTGATTACTTTAATGTGATTTTGAATAGATGGTTATCAGCATTCTTTGCTAAATCTAATACTGTGCCAACTTTAAAATACCGTCAGGCCCTAGAAGTCCTAAGACTAGGAGGAAAATACCCACAATTTAATTTATGTTATTTTCCTCACAGTTTGAGATTCAAATCTATAACTTTTCTCCCCTGCAACGATGACACATAGGTATTATCTTTCTTCTTGTGAAAGCTGAGATGAAAATTACTTTAAGTAGCTTTAGAAGGAACAGCATATAACACAAGTTGGCAGTGCCTAATCTTCTTGGTGCTGGCCATGCCAGGGGCACTCTAAGAAACAGGATGCAGACTGCAGGGCTCAGCAGCACATGATTTTGGTGATGGTAGTCAAAAATGGAGAAAACACTCTATTTGTATCTTCAATTCTATCCTACGATTTAGAAAATCACAGAATATCCTGAGCTGGAAGGGACCCACAATAATCACTGAGTCCTATTCCCAGTCCTGCACAGGACAGACCCAAGAGTCACACCACGTGCCTGAGAGCGTTGTCCAAAAGCTTGTTGAACTCTGGCAGGCTGGTGCTGTGACCACTTCCCTGGGGAGCAGTCATAGCTAGGGATCTTAGTATTTGTATTTTAGTTCTTGGATATTCTATCAGGCCATGCGTAACTGCTTGGGAAAAGATAAATTATCCAGAATTTCTTTTTTTGCACGATTCTATTTCTTAAACGTATCCTTTTCCCCCATGATATTTTCTTTATGTGCAAGTTTACTTAAAATGTAATTGAAAACACAAAGGTGAAGAAACAAGGAGGTCAGTACTTTCCAGAAATCAAGAGGTCCCCTTCCTGGTGTGAAGAGAAGCAAAGTATTTTCTTAGATTTCTAATTTCCCACCTCCTACCCTCCAAGGGTTAGCAACCTAGACAATGACCAGGCAAAGAAAAGGACACAGCAAATCCTTACTGATCCAGAAACTTGGGGATCCTGTGGGTATGAAGAGAATCCTTAAGTCTTGATACAAGTCAATTGGAGCCAACAAGTCTGCCAATCAACTAAACCATAAAGGTAACAGTTCTGGGTTTTTTGTTAATTTTTCCAGAGCAACACTCACCAGCACACTTGGTCCTGGTGATGAGCGGTGGTCCTGGCTGCCCCGTCCCACCTTCACCCGGTCTGGTGAGCAGAACCCGAATCTCATATTCGGTGTCAGGGTCCAGGTGCCAGAGCTTGTACGTGGGTGCGTTGACAGCGTGGGTCTCCGTCCAAGTCCCAGATGTCATCCGGTACTCCACTTCCTTCAGGATAATGGGGCCGTCCCCAATGATGGAGTTGGCATTCAGCTGGATGAGCAAGTACGTAGGCCCAACACCTAGCAGCTGCGGGGGTGCTATGGGCCGAGGTGGCTCTGCAGGGGAGACAAAAAAAGAGCCAGCGATAAAACAAAAGCTGGAAAATCCATGAAGAGGAGGGCTCTCTACACAGAAAGTTGTCAGAGTTTGGTCAGCAAAGATTCCAAACCTGAGAAGCAAATTCAAACTGACATCAATGAAGAAGAGTTGAGGAGAATTTCAGAGGATGGAAGTGAGTGGTGCACTACTGGCTTCTGCTCAATGCTATTTTTTCCTTTTAAAAATCTCAGCTAGAGACCACAAAATCCTGTATGATTTATATATTGCTGCTGCTTGAGGTTTTTTTCTGAAAAAAACTATGCTCATTTATATAATTTACTATACCAATAACTTGAGATTTTCTTTTATTGACTGAAGCCACATTTGCACTTTCCTTATAGAAGGAGCTGAAAGAGATGATACATTACCACTACACAGAATATTCTCAAAAATGAGTATCACTGCAGTTAATCTGAAACCCACCAGATGCAGTTAGGAAAAAGGATACAGATGCCTATTGCAGGCATTCAGAATACTCAGAACTGAGCAAAACTGCCAGGAGAATGACAAAATAAAGACATATGGCAACAACATATAGTATTTTATTATTTAGTAAGTTACTACTGATTTTGAAAATTGAACAATAGGGTATGTGCTGCCTCTTGTCATCTCCTTTTCTCATCAGCTTCTGCCTGCCTAAATATTTCAATGCAGCTGCAAAGAGAAAAAGGTAATGACAGACCAAACAGAAATGGCTGGTCCCTCCTACCTGAGAAATGTTAACATAGAAACATTGCCTCAGCATGATTTATTTTAAGAAACAAATCACAAGCAACAAGTATTTTTCTAATAAAATGCATTCACTGATGAACATGGAAGGTTCATTTTCATTCCAGATGGCTCACATTTCAGCTAATTTGTTTCAGTTAATTAGGCAACAATACTAAATTCAGTGCACACAGGGGTTTCACACAGCAGTGATGCAGAACTAACAAATCAGCAGCTCTGAGCAGGTAGAGGGGATCTCATGGCCAGTACATTAAAAATAACTTTTAACCCCAGACCATAAGATTTCCCTAGCAGGAGACCTTTACATTCTACACAACAGAAGTAAAGACACAGATGCTTTGCATGTATTCTGCCTCCCAGGGATGATCCCACCAGTGTCAATGACATGGTGGGGAGCAGTCGACCTCCCTTGACATTCCCATCTATGGTGAAGTTCAGCTAATGACTCCCTGGTTCTGCCTGTTTCTATATTTCCAACAGCAAAGCTTCCCTTCCAGGTACCACAGCTTGCTCAAAACAGTATATTTACCAGCTCTATAAGCAACCAAGTTTCCCAGATTTTTCCATATATCCTGTGGACTTTTTTCTAAATTAGCTGCTTCTCAAACCACTCAGTTTGGAAACCAGGGAGTCTGAAGCCATATCACAGTGGCTGTAACGGGAGCTGATTTTTTCCTCCCAGAGTGAAAAGGTGAATGCTCCAAGGTGTTTCCATTTCTGCTTCGGGATATACAAAACTACAGAAAGTACCTCAATTAATTATTAATGTTTTACCCTGCTTTGGCAATATATGTGCTTATGAATTAATTTAGATCCCTACCTGCATCAAAGCTCAGAAATGCAGCTGGCCATAATGAGGGCAGTTTATTTGCTGTGCAGCTAACATACTAAATGTCAAACTAATGTATTCCAAGGTTAGTGTATATTATAGCAGAAAACATCATCACTGATGAGCATGATGCACTACCAACTCCAAGTTAGAAACGTCTAAAACATATGGCTATGTTTGGAAGTATACACTTTGATTAAGAGCATGATTATCACAAATAAAACCTCACATTAATGAGACCATCGCCTATTAAGTTTTTATGCTAGAAAGTAAAGCACATTCTTATATTAGCATACACATTTTGTTTTTAAGCTCTTGAGGCCAAGGAGACTTATTTATAAAGTCTCTCGCAGTTCCAATAAATTATGCATGAATTTTAATCAGTTAGCAAATGAACAAGTAATTGTTCTGCAGCATTATTAATATTCTTCATAATACAATATACTATCAGAACCAGAGGTGAGGTGCAACCAGAAATCCCAAAAGTACACTAAGTATCAACTGAAGCATGCAATCCCAATATACCAGGATAAACTTTTCTGATGTTACCCAATTAGCTTTCTATTAATTATTCTCATTCATTATTCTATAACCACTTCCCCAATTAGAATTTGAAATCACAATTTCCTTTTGTATATACAGCAACCTGAAACTTTTACAGTTTAAAAATTGCCATTGATAGCTAAAAAGGCAGAACAAAACCATTACGAATGTTTTGGTTGCCATTCCCATAGCAAATATCACACATATCAACAACACTTTTCTTTCAGTAAGTTTTAAAACACAATTTACATTCTTCAAGGAAGTATATGTTGCTGGCTTTTTACCCCAGCAATATGGGTCCACCTGTAGTAAATAATCCAGTTTCAGAGTGCCCTGAGAAGACAGTCTGCCAAAAATGAAGGACCTCTTATATGAGGCATGAAAAATAAAAGGAGATGGATGAAAAAGTACCCCAAAGAAAATCACCCTCTCAGAAGTTTGTTCTGGCTTATGAACAACACAAAAACTCAGCTTCACCCAAGCCAGGTGATGGCTTAGATGTTCAGAGTCTGGATTAAAGGTCTAATTGCAGGAAGCTGAGGCTCACCAGGTACCCACCACAGCAGCCTCCCTCCTGCCTGGCCCTGCCAATGCACTCCACATGTAAGTAGCCTCTACTCAGATGCACTTTTTGGCTTCCAGTCACCCAAACCCAAAGCCAGGTGAGGCAGCACAGTGCTGATCACTGTGACCCAACCAGACAACTGTGCCCTTGATTTCTGCCAAAAAGAACCCACCTTCCTCAATTATTATGAGGAGGTATGGCTAAGGCACAGAGTATTCCTAGCAATCAATTTTCCTTTAGTTCAGTTTCCCTTTTCTCAGCCATGAACTCTCTGTGAAAAGCCATAAGGTTCTAAACAATAATTTATGAAAAAATATTTCAACCCACAGATGGTTTAACTCATCAGGAGAATCATGATTTTAAGAGGTATTTAAGATACACTAAAGAGTTTGATCAAGGACCCCGTATGGCAAGTTTCATTTCTTCCTTTGCTAAGCACAAAATTTAAGATGCCTTTTCCAATGTAACTAGTTTAATTACTGACTCATTTTCTGATCATATTTTTAGCCAGTGTTTAAAGGTGTTAAATCTGATGAAATCCCTTCCAGTTTTCATGGCCACTAACATCTCAGAAAGACTATATGAAAAGACCACTTGTACGTCTGCAAGACATTAAATAAATGAAAGTGTTTTCATGCATAGCATGCTGCAGTATTTGGTCAGCTCTGGTTTTGACATAAAATGCCCACAGCTAAGGTAATAAAAAATTAAGACTGACATTTCATCAGTACTAGATTCCCATTCTGCTGAGTTACTAGCAGTACATTATGCTCACATCAGTATGTACATGACATTGTATATTAAACGTAGTGTGATATTTAGGCACCAATGACTAGAATAAGCATGCAGCTTCAACCTCCTCTACCAGTCTTTCTACAGTTAAGTGGTTGTGTCATATTTTTATTATGAAACATTGTATGCAAATAATTACACATTCATAGACAGAAAAAAACAACCAGAAAAGGTCATTAGTGTTATTAGTATAGTTACTAATATAGATAAAACTTCCAATATTCTCAGGTAACATATGCATACTATACTACATTACCTTCCAAGATTAAACACTTCCTAAGTTTAAAATAAAGGAAGCTAGTTTCATTTGTATCTTACTGGCAATCATATACTGCTAATGATCATTTCAAAGCAAAAAATAAAAATAAAAATAAAACTAAACCAGAATTCTACATATTGTTCCATTTTGGAGGAAAAGCTGATACTGGATGCACACCTGATAAAATCTTACTTATTTACAAGAGTCATGTTTTGCTGAGCATAACATGTACCAGTCACAAGAGACTCTTGCCACACAGCAGAAGGGTTTGGAGAGGTGGGGAGGAGAGAACTGGTCACCACATAGCCCAAACACAGAGAGCAGGTGCATGCCTTTGTTCTCTCTCATCCCACTCGTGCCTTGTACAGGACTTGCACACATTAATGCTGAGCAGTAATAGCTCCCAAGTCCCCTGCACTCACACACACACTGTGCCTTCCCTCTGGTGACAGCGTGTTCAGCTTGCCCTGTGAAATATCTCACATCAAGCCATACACTTGGTATGCTGATGAGTATTAACTGTTTAACCCAATACACACAACAAGGGTAATCATAAAAAGCTTAATTTTTACAAGTATAGCAAAGCATCCATTCATTAAAAGAAGCCCAACATCAGCTTCACCTCCCCAGAAATCAAAATTGATGTTTTAATCACATCATAAACTATCAAGAAAGTAGGTCAACCACAAGAATACAAAATTCCTTTAAAATGTGTCATAATTCAAAGAAACAAAAATATAAAGTCATGTAAATACAACTAATACTGGATGTTCTAGGGAGTACAGCAATGATGCCTCCACAAATGACTCAAGACTGACTCAGCTCCCACCTATATCGAACTCACTTCCTCTTCTAGGGAAACTTTTGCAAAGCTGTGTAAGTACGTCTGCATATTTCTTACAAGCTCTCTAGTTTTCTACTTAAATTCAGCTGGGGTTCAGTGCCTGACCCACACTGGCTATGCAGAGTTAGAGCACAGTCTCTGCCACAGGAAGCCCTGTGGGACCAGGAGCCTCAGATGTGAGACATCCAGGCAATCTGAGACACCCAAGGCATACAGGGGTAAGGGGAAAATCCCTGCTTGCCAGGAGCTGGACCTGTGGAAAGGTGTGCCTCTGCACTGGGCTCCAGATTGCACACAGAGATACTGTGACAAAGTTGCATAAGACCCATGGCATGGGAGCAGAAGGGCATGGGGAAGCAGGAAGCAGGCCGCCAATTCCTTGCAAGAGCTACAGTGCTTCAGTGCTCTTTGTGTACTCAAAGATTACATACTCTTCTAGAGATTCATGTGTTTTTTAAAAGCGTTGAAAACCAGAAGAACTAGAAATATTTAAAATTAGGAGAACATGAGTGACATTTAGAAGAAAAAGTTATGGCAGTCAAGTACTAGCAGGGAAGCAAAATTCTTGGTCTAACAAGCTGGTTAATCCCACGAAAAAAAAAGAATTAACAAGAAGTAGTGACCAAAAACTTCAATTCAAATAGAGCATTAAGCCACAAATGTAACAATGAGAATAGTAGCTGAAGAACAATAACAGTAGGAAATTCAGCATTGTCTTAATTATAAGTTGGGTGGAAAATAGAAGATGTTTCTCATACTTACAGCTCTGAAGAAGTATAAATGAAAGAAATTATGTGGTTATGAAGGTGGTGACAAAATGAATTATGAACTGTTCAAAAGTAAAAGTAAATCATGGAGGCTTTGAACCAAAACACTGATTTTTTTTTTTTTTTTCAAAAATCATTCTGCATGTTGTATATCTTTAATACAGACCAGAAATATTTCATTCAGCTCTCCAAAATTGTTAGGAAGCACTGCTCTGACAGGAGAAAAAATCAGAATTTAAGACAAATAGGTTTATTTTCAACTTGGCCTGTCTGCAAGGACAGCTGGCTGTCTTCTATGTTGATAGCAGCCTGACAAGACCTGCCACCCATCAGCACCAATACAAAGTGTATTAACACAAATGGGGGACTTTCCTAACTAAGGGGAAAGCATTACAGAAAACAGTACTTGCCTGATAAGAAATTCTTCTGCTCAGTTAAAAAGCAGATTAATGCAGAGGACTGAGGGATGCCAAGCTGAAAGCACAGACCTGATGAACAGCAGAGGTATCGTGAACCTTAAAGTCACAGAAAGCCTCTGCAGTTTATTTTTAAATTTCCAACAAGATCTCAAGTTTTCTCTTTCTGTGCATGACAGACTACACTCACAGCTGAGTCTGTCACCCTGTATGCTCCATCTCCAGTGAGTAGTTTGGTCCTTAGCGGTTTCGCTGAATAACACATGGAAGACAAAAAAAACCCCACAAAAGCCTATGCCTTGAATAGACTGTGCAACCCATTGAGGACAGTCTAGTAATGGGAGCTGAGCACTCTCCTTGGCTTCTGAAAACAAGGAAATGCAAACAGACCGAAAGAAAAACCCAAACCAAAAACCAACAAGAATGTGGGATATTTTCTTTTTCAGCATTATTAAAAACACACCTCTACGTCTACATTGCTCCAAGACCTTTCAACCACTAATCAGACTTCACATGGGAAGTAAAACATAGAAAATTACATCAGGACAATTACATCACCCAACTCATAGGTGCAGACACACACCCAGCCTTAGGTGAGAAATGCTGCCATTAGGGACTTAGCGCATGGGATTCTTGCCTGCACAAAGTGGTACTTTCTTTTCTCATCTCAGCAGCCCACCTTATTCTTGTGACAGAAGAGGAGAGGTGCAAGCTTGCAAGCTTATTCTCAGCCAGACATACTATACATCAGCCACATAGATTATTCCTACCCAAAAGACACAATGTATCTGAAATACATCAGAATAAAGGAGGATGAGCTCGACTGCTGGGCAGGGCACATTGCAGAGGCTGCAGGAAGGCACACTTCCTTAAACCATCTGCAACACTCAAAATAGCTCACCTCAGAGAAGTTTTACAATCACCTCCACTACTGCAAGACCAAATGTTGCTGAGAAACTTACACAATAAAAACCCAATCAGTTGCAAGTCCTTTGGAGCTCTCACAGGTCTTGGCCTTTTAATTAATAATTCCCCAAGCCATCTCTTGGCTTTTCTACTTGTTCATAAACTTGTTTACCATTTTCTTAATAAATTTGTTTCTTTTGTTTTTTCCTCCCAGTAGACAAAAATGCCTCTCTGCTTACCAAGTTTAAATAATTTAACAGGTGCTTAATTTTTCTATATTGTAAACGATTGTACATTGTTAATTTTGTTTTCTGATAGGAAAGTTTCTATTGTTCCCATCTTTGTCTTCTACAGGTAGTTTGGAGAAGCACTGTACTGATGAGAAGGCAGCAAAGACTTTTTCATAAAAATAACTAACTTTGACATATTACACCATAGAATGACTTCTTCATGTAGAAATCAGTAGGCTTTTACAGTGAAGTGCTCCATATAGCTACAAGCCTGCCTTTATTTAAAAAAAAAACCAAAACAAAACAACAACAAAAAAACCCCAAAGCCAAAACCAAACAAAACTCCAACACAATAAAAAATTAATTCCGACTTATCTCAGCTGCTGTCCTGTGACCATAAATGATGGTGGCTGCATGGAGAAACTTAAACAGCTCATGATCTACTATTCTGCTACAAAGGCTTTTCTCAAATCTCTTTTTCTTTTTAATTCCCCTTACGCAGACTTTATTTCTGTGACTTCAAAAAATTATTCCTGTGACTTTAAAATAGAATTTATCACAACTGCACAGTATCTGGCACTAGCTGCTAGTCCGGAGGTTGAGACACAATACCTACAAAATGTTACATTTTAATTAAGAGAGTTAGTTGTCTGGAACAAAAGAACTCATTCTAAGTAATGGCTTAGTGACCAGGTGGTGTCAAGTGATTTATCCAACTCTCTTCAGAGAGTTTGCAAGACCATTTTCATTGTCTTTTATTACTTGAAATGGAAAAACTGAAAGAATCAATTTTAAATAAACATTAAAAATAAATATCTATAACAGTGAAATTCAGGTAACTACCTACAGAATCAGTCACTGGAGAAAGACCAGCAACAAACAGAAATGGCAAATTGAACAGTGAGCTCACAATACTGGCTTAGGTAGGGTACTGACATATTTCACCATAATATCTCTAATTTGGGGTCTGCAAACAGGAATAGTATGTCACAAGCTCACTTCAAGCTACTGTTTTAGCTTTGAGCACCTAATATATAAAGCTTGTGTCATAGGTACAACAAAGTCTGCAAGCTCATGCAGCTAAAATATATTTAATTTAGGTGACATGGCACTTAGTGACCACCTAAAGTGCTGAAATAGGAATTATTTCAACAGTGAAAACTGCTAACTTCTGCATAGTGATGTTATATCCTATGCATCACTGTGGCATTTTATTCACCTTGATTTGAAACACCACCACATTCATTTTATTATCTTCCTTTAAAATAAAGGAACACTGTGCAGCTTTAGCATTGTCAGCAGAAACTGTAAACAAGGTTAAGAACATGCCCAGCTTACATGTAAAAAAAAAAAAAGTCCCTAAAAATTGGAATATGTCATCTCCCTACACAATTTATGATCAGGACACAAGTCTATTTTTTGAATGATAGTAGGCTATGTTACTATGGGAATCAATTAGAAGATTATGACACATTTTGTCAAAAAGATTGCATTGTGTTAAAGCACACTCCTAGAGGAAAAATGAATAAAGGCAAGAAAAAGAGGTGCCTGTAATGAGAAGACATTCAAATTTTAAATAAAAAAAAATTAAAAAATCAGTCAGCATAAATGAGTCAGCTATAGAAATGTCTCCAGCAAAGACTTGATCACAATGACTTCATTATCCACATGTATCAGTAATGCCCTTGAGAGCTCAATGTTGAGATTACTGTTGGAAAGAAATATTTTATCTGCTTCATTGTCAGGAACCAGCAGGTTGAGAACAAAATTGAATGCCTTCTTCAAAATTGGTACTTCCCAAGAAAGAATTACTCTCAACTCTACAAGGCTTTACAATTTGATAATACTGCATTCTGCATGCACATCCATATGCTGTCAATGATGAGAAGGAATAAAACTAGAGATTACAGAAAGAATGCCTGAAGAAGAACAAAATATTGTTTTAGAGAATCCAAAATTTTCTTTTGCATGGTTGTGCAATGTATGATGGGAATATATTTATTTTCTAAGTACTTGGATTATTTTTGTTTCTATTTTTAGTCTGAACTGGTCCAGGAAAATGAGATTGTGAAGATTTTTGCATTATTCTTACATCTGTTGATGCTGTAGTCATGCTCACACACTCAATTTACTGCCTAAACAACCCAAATATAGAAACTTTCTGATGGACAAAAGTTACAGTGACATATCTATAATCAAAAAATTCAAACATCTTGAACAAAATCCAGTGAAACAAAAATAAATAAATAAATAAATAAAAATTTAAAAAAGGAAAAGGAAAAAAAAAGAAAAGAGCTAACACAGATTTACACCTCACCAGCTCTACCTATCTATAAAACTTGAAAGCTAAAAAAATTCACACAGACCAGCACTCCCGCCTGTCCTGGAATTCTCCTGCATGCCTCATTTTGGAAGCCCCATTATAACCTGACAGCACTAACACAAATTTTTATCACCATCTCTCCTGCATGCCTTTTAAATGACAGAGAAAAATGTGTCATGTTCTGTTGGGACAGTATCATGGTGAGACAGGATTCAAAACTGTATCATGCTCTGTAAATGCAATGAGCTGTACACGTCCTTGTACCAGAAGGGTACTGAACTCTAAAGCACTTGCAGATGAGAGAAATAGCTGGCAAGGCTTTGGCTTCCAAGCATTTACAGTTGTATTTAATAGCAATTACAGAAACTTAAGCGTGTAAGAGGTGAGACTGATTTTATTGTAGCCATTAACCCAAACCATGGGTTAAATCATTGATGCACAGAGGTGGGGGAAGGAAGGAAAGCAGGTCACACACTTATTATTGAGGTAAGACCTTACAAACGCACAGGGGGCAGATATGAACTGAAAACCTTCCACTTCAGACTTGCAAGGCATTCTACAAAGTTCTTTCTCAGCTATCCCATTTCAGGGATGTTAAAAGCTTCCTGTCAGCGCTTGAATACTACCACCAAAGGAAAAACTGATACAAGGTAATAGAAGGGTAACACATTAATGATTATCTAGAGGAAATTTGTGTGTGCTCAGCCTATGCAAATCTGCGGGGGGAAATGACAGGATCCATCACCACCTTCAAGCAAACTTATTTTTGAGGGGCTGTTTTTTGCTCAAATCCCTCTCTTTCTATTCATAATCTTTTCTAAGACACATATAGATGTTCCCACCAGCAATGTCTTCACATTTCTTATTACAGCATGTCCAAATATTTCTTGCCAAAAATGCCAGAAGGCAGCCCGCTGGAATGACAGAGGAGGGGACTAATTTTAGGAGGCACTGAGACACTTCCCTCAATCTATGCAATGAACCAACAGAAACCAAAATGGTTTTTACACCACAGTTTTACATCACAGACGTGAAATACACATCATCTGACACGCACCTCAGAGGGCAGCCCTACTCCTCCACTTCCCACCATCAGTGTTGCTTGCAGTGTCACTACATCCATGGTGGTTTACATTTAAAACTGATCTTGCAGGGGTGTGCATGGAAGTTCCCTGCTTTACTGGGTCCCTGCAGCAACTCCCAGTGGTTTCCAGTGTCAGCACAGAAACAGAAGCACAAGTTCAGGTTCTTGAGACAGGGGAAAAGGGAAGGCAAGGATTGAGACCATCTTTTAAGAAGGTGCTAGCTACTACATTTGCTTTTCTCAGGAAAGCCAGCCTCAGAAAGGGGTGGGGGGATAGAGGTGGCCAAAAGTAACCACCATCCTTGCCACAGCACCTGGACAGATGTTAAGAAATGCCTATGAAATGAGGGTTACAAAGCAGCTGCCATCCACCCCATTGCCACATGAATTCTGAGTGTGATGAAAAGTCTGAAAGAAATTTCTAGAAAAACAAATCAGAACAGAAAATCCCACCAGTTCTGCATGCTAATACGGCGTTTATGAGATATTGTGCTTTTATATTATTTGATAAAAACATGTTATCTTTGTTTTGTTGCAAAAAAGGTTCCAAGTATCAATATGGCTCTAAAATAGAAACTCCTCGAGTACAGTAAACTCCCTAAGTACAGTAAAAGAGTCTAAATTTTGCATTTTATTTCAACTGACGCAAACATTTAGTTTTAAAAAAAAAAATCTTTTTTTTTGCCAATCTTATTTTAACCATTCTAAGTTATCATATTAATTTTTTGATGAGCAAACTCAAGAATACACAGCTTCTTATTCTACTACTGCATGTTTTAATTCTTGAATATTGTTGATACTAATCAACATCTACTTAAAGCTGGGCTGGCACACTGAAAGTTATGAAACCAGCCTTGTATTCACATAAGAAAGGCCAAGAAAATCAACAGTTCTACAAAAATAATAAAAGAATAAATTATTAGGGTAGAAATTGTACGGTACAGCTTTCCTCTCCAAATACAAGATCCACAGGTAATAATATAGTTTATAATAATACGCACCATTGTGGAAATTGCTGCCTTCAAAGACTGCATAAGTAACCTGTGTTGTTTTTACATTTAGATGGACTGTGCATAATGGGCATTTTGTCGAAGGCTGGGTTTTTGTTGGTTCTGCATGTGTGACCAAGCATCTGAGAGCACATTACAAAAGATTTGGAGACAAAAATAAATCAGTTGTCACCATATTACCAGTTGAAGAGAGAGTAACAATACCTTAAAGGAGCCCTTACATTTTACATAAGTGTTGGTAACAAAAGCATGTCATCATAGGGAAAAAACACTTGTGCAATTTTACCAGCAAGCTCTGTTGGCCCCAGTACACAAAGCTACAAAGGAGTCCTTTTTCAGAATTTTTAAATACTGTTTTTCATTAAGACAAGGAAAATGATGATTATTCCTGCCGAATTCCAAAGTTCTGCCTCAAACTTTTAATGTGTGAGTGTTTTTTGAAGAATTTGGCTGGTTTGTTTGCTTTTAAATCACTGCAAACACCAGAAAGCCTCTCTCATGGGACTTGCTATCCTTCTGATAAATGTGAGTTTGGGGAATAAAAAAAGCAATTTTGTCAACTCAGTCAGGACTGGTGAAGCTGCCCCACTGAACTCTATTTAGGCTTCTGCCTCTCAATACACATAATCTTTCCTGCTCTCAAGAAAGCCTTCACCTATTATTCACCTTCCTCCCCAACCTATAATGGGAAAGGCAAGCTGGACTTACAGAAACATTCAGAATAAATGCACATAACTTTTTTTCCAAGCTTAAGAAGCAACAACACAGCATTTTGATATTTAAAAAAAAATCCCCTAAACCTCCTCCTGTTTATTTAACATAGTTTTTTCTTTCCAAAATTCACCAGAGTTTTACTCTTAAAGTAAAAATAAAAGTTTTAAAGTAAACTTTAACTCCTTAAACTTCTTAAAGTTCTTCATCACTGTACTGACAAGCCAGCGATCAGCAAGATTTGTATCTTTAAGATCTCCCAACTTGGCATGGTCTCTTTTCCCAACTTCTGAGGCACATTCTCAGAGTGCAAATCCTTCTCCTTTGTACCTACATTAAGCCAGTGAAAATTCAGGGGCTAGGCAATCCTGAGCATGAAGCCGATTCTGGCTTCTTTCCAGTCTTCAAATAATCCCTTTCTCAGGGCCACATAAGTACAGGAAACCTATTTTATAGTTAACTTTGGTTTCAGTCAAAGATACAGAGGTACCACGAACTAATATCATGCACACATATCTTATACCTTCCTAAGTGCAGTGACTTATAAATTGAAAATAGAATAACTCCATACACACACACACACAAAGTCTTTCTCTTTTGGAATTAAATGGGCTAGAGAGGCTGAGGTTGGGGTTGCATTTCTTTATGGGGAGGAAGGGGTGGGTGTGTATGTGTGTAGCAAAACAATAAAAGATGAGACAGTTAAGATAAAAAAGTTCATCCAAATTGAGAAAATAGCTGCAAGAAAAAACATTTACATTAGCATTTCCAAAATGATGTTTTGATTTTTTCGGCCTAGTTGCATGTGAGGCACTAGATAATAAAAAGGGGCATTCAAAACATAGTTCAGGATTATAGACAAGTCACTTATTCAATCTCTCAACATAAGAACATTCCACATCCATTTCTCTTGTCTGACTGGAGTGAGAATTTGTACAGAGACTTTCCATTTCCAAGGACAGCACCTTAACCTACAGGTTCAGAGATTCTCAGAGGAGTCTCTACAACCCTCCTTTTGAGGCTGAACCATTTTCTGCAACACATTCACTAAGTCATATGCCTACCTACAATGTCAGGAAGAAAACATGGGGTATTAGGGATGGCCCCCATTAAAGCAGCAATAGAGTCATCTGCTGTGGTACACAGCTGCAGGTATTTTGTGAATAATCACATCCAGCTTTTCTTATTTTCCTTAAGGTACTGCAGAATTAAGAACTAAAATGGGAAATAAAGTCAAAGCTGATAAATACAAAGCAGTGCACTGAGCCTTATGAATCCCTTATGGACTCTAAATCAGCATAATCAGACAGGAATAATATTTCTGTTGGGAATTTCAAGATCACGTCAGTTCAATTCAGACAAAAAAGATAAGATGTCAGTGATTATTAGGAACAGAACACAAAGAAAGCATAATATCTTGTGCTACCGTTAAAATCATAATGTTCTCTCATCTAAAATAAATTATATAGATCTAGTCTTCCTATCTCCTGCCAGATGAGCTAGAAGAGAAGACACAGGAAAGGCCAAATAGAAGTTATTGAAGACCTAGGACAGGTTTCTACATGGAGACATTTAATCAATCTGCAACACTCAACATGAAAGAATGATGATTGAAGGAATACATGCTAGATGTTTAGGAAATGACAAGTGTCATAAAACTGATTAATATGGAATGACTTGCTATTTCTTGGAGTGAAAATAGATGGCAGCTTCAGAGGGAAGAACTTTGTGAATAACTTGAGCTAACTGTGGGAACTCATTGCTCTCAACTGGGCAAAAACACAAGTTCAGAAATTATTTGACAAATTTGTAGAAGGTGTGTCATGGATATTACACACATGATTCATCGGCATAGTCGCCGGCTTGATAAATCTTAAGCTATAGGTTGCTAGATGTTCAATGATATATGAAGGGAGTGCCTCTCTCATTCTTACATCTCTCCCTAAGCCTATTCACTAAACGAAGAAGATTTTGGCCCAGTAGCAATGTTTTCTGAAGTCAATATCATGTTCTCTAGAAGTAAAAACAACCAAGAAACTGCTGCTAACAAGCTACTCATTGAATATTGGATGATAATCGAAATAACCTATAAACTTCAATCCATGTAATCCATTACAGATGAGTGCCCTCTGTATAGAGCTACTAATGACCCAACCATCCTCTTCTTTCAGAGGGTGGATGGTGTATAGCTCTATGATCACATTTCCTTCACATTTAATTATAAATTATCAAGGTTTCTTTTTTTTTTCTGTTCCCTGGATGGAGAGCTCTAGGTTTTAGATCAAAAGCTACTTTGCAGAGCCAAAGCAATATAAGTCAATCAACTGAAAAGAGATTAATCTTCTGTTGATTTACATCCCTGAAAGGTTAACGTAATATAGATGCAGTAAGAAGACCATAATTGTGTTGTACCTTCATTAAGTCATTCCACATACATTTTACGGAGTTTTTTCCGATCCCATCATCGCTTTAACATGTGGGGAAAACAAACAGCAAAGTCAACAAATATAATTGCTTGTTTAAACTCCCTCAATTCTTCTCACTGCAGGCCAATCCATGAGTAATACTGGGGCTTACAACTGTTAAATTACCTTAAAAGAAGATAAAAGTAGCACTTTTCTACACAGCCTCTCCTGCCAAAGCCAAATGTTTTGCTCTGCTGTCTGTCTTTGCTTCACGGGTAGTTTATATAGTTCCTCCAGAAGTGAGCATTCTAACTCTGTGGTGTTTTTACTTTTCTTGGCCTGAATAATTTATCATTTCTTTCTCTACAACACACAAAGTAAAAAATGGGTAACGGAAGCAGGCCAGTAACACTGCTGAAGCTCAAAGTACCCTTTGAAAACACTAAAGAGACAAAAACATTTTCCCTTTGATATGTTGCCTAATTTTTCTCAAGTTATTTAATGAAGCGTTTCTCTTCATGCCCCATTTACATCATATATAATTAAATTATTAAAAAGCCACAAAACACCTGTTATTCCATCTATGAGTCTTCATGGTACTTCTCTCACCCAAGTTCATAATTCTTTGCTCTTCAGTGTACTATTTTTGCCTTTGTATTGCCTTTTCTCTTCTATGAACAATGAACATTTACAGTGCCCTCTGGTTGCCTCACTCCTTTTAAATGTCCTTTCGAGAAACTTGAATTACTTCTAATATTGCAATCAGTCACTTTTTCTTCAGCAGAAGAATATTTTTAATTTAGATTCAACAAATCCTTTAACAAGAATGCATTTTGCCCTCACTTTTTGTCTTTGGGTGAAACTTTCAAATACGTTTCAAAGCAGCACAGTGATGTGTGCATAGCTGTCTATCTTGCTATTCATTGAACACTGCTGATAAAACAACTACGCTGATATATTTGCTTTTCCATGCTTTAATTACACCTATACAAATCATAATAGCTTCCTTCATTAGTATATTGTTGAAAAGCCACTCCAAGCGTTATTGTATTTATGTATTTAAATAGCCTGATTAGCATTCTGAAATTAAACCAAATGTCCAGTTCAAGAGAAATATTTTACTTATATTTCTTTTCTTTTCCCTTTTTTTTTCTGGTTGATTTCTTCCTCTTCCACACCAAGTCCAGCTATTCTTTCCCCTAACAACGCAAAGGTAAGGTTTACTGGGGGTTTTTCTATTCAGGCCTATTACATTAAGGCCTATCTTTCTGGTATCTGGTTATCTCTTTAGCTATGACAAGATAATGTGGGCTTGAGGGAACATACTTGTATCTCCTGTCAGCCCCTTTCTGTTATATCAACTCCTCTAAGGGCATGGTCATATAAGGAAGCTGCTACCAAAGAAAACTCCCAAGATAACACTGTTTATCCCAGGAACCATTCCACATCACAGTTCCCTGTGGGTGCAAGGATTTTTGCAGCACATGTAATGCACCTGCAAAGCAGGCTGAGGATGCAGTTTAACATTATAGCTAAGCCAACCCAACATCAGTGTGGGGAGTGAACCACCACCTCTTCTCTGGTCTTTCCATCTTTTCCAGACCAGTGGTTCTACTACTAGTGGACCAGTCTGACACAAAAACACCCACTTCTTTCTACGGTGTCAGGGTTTTTTTAATTTAGCTGCCCAGTCAGCTCACTGGAGAGAGCGCCAGGCACGCTTCTGATGTAAAAGAAGCATAAATAGCAAGTCATGGGGAGTAGGAGAGTAAAAAGAGGTAGGACCATGCCTTTTGTTGCCTCTGCTGTAACATCAGATGCTGTTGCACATAAACAGACATTGCCCATGCCTACATATATAGCTTTAAGGAAGGGTCCAACAAATAGAAAACCAAATAAATAATTGGTGTATGAATCATGAGGCACAGAATCAGTCAAAAAAAGGACATGTAAGAAATTCCTTCATGGATTTGGAAGTTTCATAAATTATGGCAATATGGAGATGCATTTTTCAGAAATGAGGTTGAAACCAGACTAAATGGTGAGTGACAGGCTTCAGCTCTTTACTCAGTGCAAGTAAGAGTCTCTGGAAGGCTTCCTCTGTAACATTATGTTATGAGTCAAAACAGGATTCTTGTCATAGAAGAATTGCTTCAATTATTCCCACTCAATCGATTAAAATTCTAGAATCCGGTAAAATTTTTAATCCACCACAGGAATCCTGTGAGTTCTGCTAAGCAGGTGATAAATCCCAGCAAATTTCAATAAGGAAACCTCAGGTGCTAAACCCCTGAAAGTCATCTGAGCTGGAAGTGCAGGAAGGGCAAGGACATTGAACTGATACTCACAGGAAACAGACTGTAGGTACCCGGTCCATTAATTTCTGTTAATTGCCTGAGAGCTCAACTTAGCATCATTTGCTTCCACTTGGCATCTGCTTAGTCAGTTGGCCAGAAGGCTGTCTTCTTACTGAAATATAGTTCATCTTAATTATCAGAAGTCCTAATGATGCAAATGTCTAGGGGTTAGTCTCCTTAATAAGGTGACTGTTTGCACGAACTGTTTGGCACACACATTCCCCTGCCTGTCCCCTCCATTTTTTATAATGTACAGGTGCAATAGCACCTGTACAAAACATTCCATTTCAGAGCAAGAACATTGTCCTCCTTTCATGACACATTTCTAAAAAATTCTTTGTTCCAGCCTGGAAGCACTGACATACCCCTAAATTCCTGCTTCAGGGTTTGTTTTGGTAAAGGGCAGCAAAATCTGGACAAAACAAAACATCTGTCTCCAACTCCAGAAAGTTGCTTGGTCAGCTTCTTGAAACCATCAGTTGCTTTGGCCTGAATGAAAAGCCAGCCTGTGTTCTCTCTACCAGTTCTTTAACTTCTCACAATACTATTCAAAGAAGACGCTAAAGATGTTCCTGGAACAATTAAAAGTAAAAAAACAAGGATCATTTTGTCTCTAATTGTGAAAATGTCACTGATACTGACAGTAATTTGGAGGGAAAAGAAGTGTCACTAGGGCACAATTCTTTGTGTTGCATAGTCCACATACCTAATTAGAGGTCAAGTAGGTATTGGAGGTGCTCCAGGAAAAATAAAACTCATTAAATATTTCTTTAGGCAACCATGTTGAAAGAAAAATGCAAGAGGAAGGTCAAACAGATTGCTGAAATGGCATCAGGAGATAGCTGAAGATAAAGAACTGAAGCAACTAAAAGTAAAAATTAAAAGGTGGAGGCAGCTTCCCACATAAAACAAAGACAAATCTCGGGAAAGAAGAGAAGTCTGTAAGCCTAAACACAAAATACATCTTAAACATGTCTGCAGCCAGCCAGAAAATAGGCACAGTCCAATCTTTTCCTTGAAGTGTCCAATGATATTACCTTTACAAAACCTTTTGGAAAAGGAGTTATTCTTTCTAGTAAAACAGTCTTTTTTATCATCTTTCAATTACCTCATTGTCATTTATTGGGACATTCAACCTGACAGAATTTTCTCTGCTCCACTGATAGAAGTAGCAACCAACAGGTAGGGCACAAAAGATGGCAGACTTAAATCACATTGCAGAAAGCCTAGAGGTGCAAAATGGGGAAAAAAAAAACAAAAAACAGAGAAGGCATTGGCAAAAGTGAGAACTGCAGCATGCTATACTTGTGAGAACTTGCAGATCTCTTCTCCTCTTCAGTGCACTAAAGTGGCCAAGTGCCATGCTTCATACATTCAAAGCAGGAATTGTGCCTCAACATCATCTATTAAAAAAACAAAAGAAAACAACAAACTACTCTACAACTGTACCCTGAAAGTATCCGGCTGCCAAAATGAAGCTGTGCTTCATACACTGCCAAACAGCTGCTCCTTTCCATCTCAAATAAAAAAGAAGGGGAAAATATTCCACTGGCTGGTGATGCAGCCCATAGATCACAAGCTTGATCACACTAAATGGATCTTGTTTTTTCTAGGACATGCAAGACATCCAGTCCAAGAAAAGTGGAAAGTTGAAGAATAAATCATTAGTCAAGACATTTCCAACTGCTGTCAACACAATTCAAAGTCAGAGTAAAATTCAAAGCAAGCATTAAAAGTCATGAGACCTCAATCTCAATTTTTAAGCCAAAGAAAAACATTTAGTTTGCCCCTATCTCCCTTCAAAAGCAGTAGCCTTTATATCTCCAGTTGTTAAAAAACACAACTTATGTTACCACAAGGTTGTCAGTATAGGAATAAAGCTGAGATTTTCACATAAACTCAGAACTGCAACTTCAGGCAAAAAAAGTAAAACAAAAAACCCACTATTTTTAGATTTAATCCTTATTGGATGGTGAAATAGATCAGGTAAAAATATAATATACTATTCTTGATTTTCTCAGGAAATGAGTAAGCCAGTTTACCAAAGTAAGATGACTTTACTGAAAACACATATGGCATTGATGCCTTGTAGTATTCTACCCTGGGTCCACAGACAGGTACAGTTCCATATGGCTTACAGAATCTACCACAAGATAGACACAAGGAGCAAAAAGCTAATATAAATATAAAAAAAAATGAATAAAACATCCATCTAAGTTCCACAAACCATAAGATGCTTGGTACATTCCAGTAAAGTTCAAATTCATTTACTTTACAATCAATTTGTTTATGGAAAATTCCAGACAAAAACTTTAAATTGAGCAAAGTATTCTTGCTGGCATTTATTTATTCAAATTAAGTAATTCACACAAAGTTAGGACAATCATTAATAAAACTACAACTCATCAAAAGTTATCTCTGCTTCATAAGCCTTGAGCTAACACCATGCAATGTCTATGCCTTTCAAATTATGTTAAGGAGTGTGTTCAGAGAAGGGCAACCAGGCTTGTGAAAGGCCAAGAAAACATGTCTTATAAGGATCATCCAAGGGAGATGGGTTTGTTTAGTCTGGAGAAGAGGAAGTTCATGGGAGACCTCATCATTCTCTACATCTCCCTGAAAGGAGGTTGCAGTGATCTCTCCTGCTGTGCCTTGCAGTGAGAGGACCAGGGGAAATGGCCTTAAGGTGAGACAGGGGAGATTCCTATCAGATAGCAGAAAAAAGTTTTTTCACTGTTCAAATGGTCAGGCACTGCAATAGGTTGCCTGGGAAGGAGGTGGAGTCACCATTCCTGGAAGTGTTTAAGAGGTGTCTGGATCTGGCACTGGGTGATGGTTTGGTGGTTTGAGGGTTACAGTGGCAGTGCTGGGATGATGGTTGGATTTGATGATCTTAAAGGTCTCTTCCACCCTTGAAAATTCTATCATTCTGTGATATTTTGTACTTATATCCCCCTTTCTTGAAGGAAAAATAACATGTTAAATTGACTGCTGAGAAACTTTTCCCTACCATCCCTGCTGACCATTCTTATTAGTCTGTAAGGTTTCTAAGTCAATTCTAAGCAATTTTTGATTCCTGATAAGGTGCCCTCACTTTTTCCTAACACTGTTCACTGAGTTTTGTCTCTGTTAAGTCCCCAAACCCATCAACAGAAATTTTCTCTTTGGTTTAATAGTAAAGAATTCAGGAAAGTGAAAAATAGCACTTGTTACCACGTATAGACATCAACCTGGATGATACACTCCAAGTGTTTGGCAGTACAAGATGTACTAAAGGGCTAAGAAAATGGACACAGAAGAACTACATGAAACATTATAGATGAGGTCCTGGAAACAAAGAAGTTTAAAAAGAAATAAAATTAAAATCCCCAAAAATTTAGGGAAGAAATGAAAATTTAAACAGCAGTCCTAATGCAACAGTGTCATCCTTCCTCATGAAGGAGGTAGGACACAGACTCTGCCATTAGCACTGTGAACATACCTGGGGAACAGGGTAGAGAAACACATTCATTTTCCTTGTAACACTCCTTAAATGTTCTCCAAGACATGCCTGTTAGCAGTTCCATATCAATCTCAGTGACAAGCTCTCTAGTAAACCAGCACATCCAAATTCAACACTGCATCTCAGCAGGAAGAAATCTATCTTTCTGCATGTAGCTAAGCTCCCCTCTTCTTCAGGAGAAGCAGATATGTTTCTCACCACTTTCTATACAATTCTGCAAATATTCAAGCAGTTAACACTGCAGAAAAATTCTACATATGAATTATTAAACAGACAAATATTTAAAACTCTTTAGGAAAGAAAAAAACTTCTATCCAAACTACTCTGAGTAAACTTTTTGTAATCTCTTTAAAATTATCTTCAAATAACTCCCCAGCCAAGATGATTAAAGGTCATTGGCACATTGCAAAGCATATTTTTATGAGATAAATTCCATTATAATTGCAACAACTTTCCCAGCGACAATTTAGACATAGAATCAAATTATCCATTTCATTTTCATTTACACCTCATGGGCTAGATCATTTATCATGTTTCATGATAATGATCAGAGGGCACATAGAAAGTGATTTCTGTAGGTAACAAATTACCTATCATATTAGCATAGCTTACAAGATCCTGTCAACAGGTACCACGCATAAATAAGAGGTAATTAAATTCACCATGTGCAGGAGCATTTGATATGCTACTTGCTTTCCTAGAGGCTGGCAAAAAAATCTAAGATACTAAATTCAACATACCAATTTAGTTGCTTAAGTACAGTAGTTTAGTTCTCCATAACACATCAGGAATCATTATGCCACTAGAACACCAACAGGTAGACAGCATGCAGTGGGCTCAAGATGTGGAGACAAATCTCTCATCATCGGGTATTATTGCTTCTTACCACTGAATCATCCATCATGTCTCTGAGACAGCTTGGAATGATAGTGCCAGACCCTCACAGTACTGCTCCTTGAACTCTGTCTCATCCATCTTTTGCATCATTCCCCATTTGCAGAGAAGTATCATCTCCTTGCTGCAAAACTGAGTGTGAACCTTTAACTGAGTGTAATGCCTTTAACCTGCAGTGCCACTCTAATAGTAATTGATTTCTTTTTATTGCAGGGACGGTGCTCACTGAGACAACGTATGGCTGCTGAGGCTGGGAGATGGTCAGAACAGTACAATGCAAGCACCTATGTCTTTGGCAGTATGACCCATTTTAAAGGAAATAGTTATATTTTCATAGCTAGCTCTTTTAAAATGTGTGTATATTTATCAATATATGTAATTGGTATACGAATATATATGCAGTTTGTTTTTCTGCAACTCAACTACAATTTAATAGCAAGATTCACTCAAATGCAGCTGAAAATAAATGTCGGTGTGGCTTCATTTTGTATTTTGTTAAGTGATTCAGTATTAGAACACTGTTAGATTTTTAAATACATACTAAAGCACACAGGTGCACCTGCATTCAAAAAGCAACTTATATTAACTCTACATTGATCATGGTGAGACTTCAGTAGCATGATGACTTGTGTACCATAAACCACCCAAGACTAAGCGTTTTAATTCAGCTTCGTCTGAATGCTGTTATAAAAGTTTAATAAATCAAAATGATCAAAATGCCCCCAGTGGCAGGTTGGGATTCAGTTTCCAATTCAAATTCCCTTTAATATATGGCTTCTCTGACATCCTGCATTTTCTGCCATCAATGTTGAATTCCAAATGCACTCCTTTTCATCATTACCATGCATCTACTCATCGGCACCCTTTTTAACAGCTCTGCACAATACACAGATGTCAAACCTTGAGGGATTTTCCCCTCCCCCAAACTGGAAAATGATGGCAGGTAAGGGAACTTTGTCTAAACTTAAGTAAATATTTTAACCTTCACACTAATGTCAGTGGCATTTAAACTGAGAGAGACCATCCCGAGCTGCAGTATTCAAATGAAATATTTGATTTAAATAAACGTAGAGACAGACCAGATACTGGAAGGGAAATTATCCAAGTGAAATACAGCAGTGATGTGGTGGGGCAGTCTGGAGACATCTCCAATTAAGATGAGAAAAATCACATTACTGCAAATGATCTTCGTGTCACTATACTTGGATAAAACACAGATATAAGAAAGAAAGAACCCCCTTATTTCCTCCCTGAAGTGACAACTGCCAAAAGCTTTTCCCTTGCCTCTTTTTTTCCTTTGCACTGACTCACATCAAGCCTAAAGGCCAACAAGAATCCCACTATTCAAAGTGATTACATTTTAATTTCCCAAATGCTTTATTTGGTGTTTGGATTCACTTAAGCACTTTCACGATAAGGAGGCACATAAGAAAACAGCAGAGGTATAGGAGGGCACCTAAACAGTGAGACCTCATTCATGCAAGCACTGATGCCACATCTCCATTATCACCGGCAACACCATTTTGAATCAGGCTGAGTGAAGCTGCATCGTATCTTGGCTTTGCTGGATTAGGCAGAGCAGGTGATACCCAGCTTAGGCTGCCTGTAAGGGGGTTGATAATACCTTGTCTGCCACAGAGGCAGAAACTGCCTGAGGAATATTACCTAAAGCCACCACTAAGCCTGACAGCACAAAGCCAACTCCTCTGCAACCATGAGCCACTCAGTCAAGATCATCCCAGGTCACCACCCATTATAGGCTCTCACTGATTTTCATTGACTCTACAGCTGTATTTATTTTACTGCCAAGCCATGGCAAGGTCTCCACAAGATCTGACAAGAACAAGTAGCAGTCCACTGCCAGGCAAGCAGGGAAGGGCCCTTTTCTGGAAATTTGCTTTTAAAACACATTCCTGTCTGAACATTTATGTAACATGGTCAAAAACGGTCATCAGAAAACCAATCAGGCCTGCTAGGTGTTCATTCCTGGACACAAAATAGTGTCACACCTAATGACACACAAAATAGTGTCACACCTACTAATTAAGAATGACAGAAGAAAAGCTATCTGTAAATCTAGATGTGATCAGATGCCTAGAAATGCAACTATATTCACATATAGAAAAGCAGTTCTCAGAAAGAAGCAAAAATAGCCATGCAAACATCAATCCAGCTAATTTTGTCAGCATTCCCAGCCTTCCTTCTCTTTTTCCTTTTGTTCTGATTTTCAGCCAGAGCCTGTGAAAAAAGTATTCCCATCATGCTTCTTGCCACAGAGACGTGAGCAGAGAAGAGAGAACTTCCACAGAGTTTGCTATCCCATGTGCTCTCATGCAGGCAGTGTGAAGCCTTGCAGAAAACACAAGAGGAACTCATGCTGCTTGTGCTCCTGAACCAAAGTGCCACAAAGCATCAACATCCATCATGGATGTCAGGGAAAAATATACACCAGGCAACGAAAACTATAAATAGAAAATGGCCCTTGCACCAAGTAAGTGAATTAGTTAATCATTAATCTGTTTTGGTTCCTGCATGTTTATGAGTGAGAAAGTAAGGGACACTTACGTCCAGGCTAAGAGGGTATTGCCCTTTACTTAGAAGATGTCTGAACCACAGACCCCTGGGACAGAAAAATTCTAAGTCAGCTAAGAATGGGTCCACATCGACTTTTCTCTGATACTCTGCCCCAACCACTGGCTATCGGGGCAGGACAGAGAGCTACAGAACTTGGGTTTTTGCTCTGATCCAGACCAGCCCCCTTTAAGTTCAGAGAATACATTAAGAAGACGCATATCAGCACTGAAATTGCTAGTTTTTGCCAACAAGAATATTAATTTAGCCTCTGTCGAGCAGTACAAAACTCATGAAATAAAAGCAAAATGTGTGCTTTACCTTAAATGTTCCAGGTCTTCCTGAAGAAAACATCAGAACTACAATAAAGCACCAGCTCACATTAGAAAGATTTCAAGAGGACTGGTCAGCTGGAGATGAGACTGCTCAGAGGGATATTGCTAAAGGGTATAAACACTTGAAGGGAGGGTGCAAAGAGGACAGATCCAGGCTCTTTCCAGTGGTGCCCAGTGACAGAACGGGAGGCACTGGGCACAAAGTGAAATGCATGAAGGTTTTTCCGAACATCAGGAAACACTTTTTTTTTTTTACTGTGAGGGTGCCTGAGAACTGACACAGGTTGCCAAAGGAGGCTGCAGAATATCCATCCTTGGAGATTTTCAGAAGCCATCTGGACATGATCCTGAGGAACTGGCCCTAGGTGATTCTGCTTGAGTGGGGGCAGTTTGGTCCAGATGACCTCCAGAGGTGACTTTCAATCTCAGCCATTCTGTGATTGTCATTTCAAATGACAAACATGTGCAGCCAAGACTGCTCAACACAGAGAGATGGAGTAAAGGCTATGCCAAATACCTGACATTTCTGTTATCTCATGTGAATCAGTCTTTGGCTTCTTAGAAAAGTCCCGTCAAAACTATTTTCTCCTGCCTCTCCAGAAAAAGCAACTTTGCTGCACTTCCTAAACAAAATGAGCACGCACATATTAATTATATAAACCAGAGACAAATGTTGCCTGAGCAAAGGAGCTGAGCTGAGTTACTTCCACAGAAGGGCTGCCTGAGCAGAAAGTGAAACTGCTATTCTTTCTGATATGTAGATGAATGACAAAATTGAGACTTCTGACTCAATTTATTCATTATGAACATTAAGACTTTCTGAGGCATTTTCCTATATTCTTGTTTCATTCCTTTTATGTAAAGGAGGCAGGATTTGACTTCAGGGTGACAGCCTCTCTTTACCTGCTGTAAGAAACAGAGGATTGAAAATAGCAAGATTCACATGTTAAACCTACTTAAAGAGGATAAGATCTTAATACAGTAGAGAAATTAAAACCAGAGAATGCCACAAAAAGATCAAGTTAATTGGATTCTGGACTCTCTGAAGAATGCCTATATCTAAATATACACCCAAATAGAATTTGTGTTTTATTAGCAAGGTTTGGAAAAACTTCACAAAATAATTTCCTTAGTTTTCCAACTACTGCAAAGTAATTATGACATTATCATCTGCTCTTCCTGCAGGGATACAGACACGAGAGGATTAGGCCCAACTAATGAGGAAACTTAGAGTATAAAGTAATTTTGAAGATGAGCTGAGTGTCCAAAAGAGAACCAGTATTAATATCAATACTCCAGGAATGCATCTTCTGAACCAAGCATAGCAGCCACAGGGGTCTTCTGACTCAAATAAAATATTTGCATACCTCTACTGAAATCTGCTGATGATTCAAAAGGAAACTTAGGCAAAGTAGTGACGTAAAGCCCACAGGTTTCAATAACTTGGACTGCAAAATCTCTCTCCCCAGTTTCCCTCTCTGGTCTGAAATTCAGTGAGTTCAGAAAAACACAAACCTAAGGTCTTCCTCAAGACTTTTCAGGATACAGTCCAAAGCCACTGTCTCTTAGAGACTGAATTTCTGAACACATTACAAAGCATCACTAATGACCTGAACTGTCTATATTTGTGACGGTGGGTAATATCACCAGAGGGGAAAAAATTTTTTTTACAAATTTCCCATTTATCAGAGAACCTAATAATGGAGGAGAGAAATATGGGACATTTTGCAAAATTGGTATAAAAATACTTCAGTCTATTTGCAAGCAGAGAGTATAAATCCAGCCTATCTGATGTATTTACTTTTTCCCTGCCACCTAGTGCTCTCCTTGACATATTTTTAAGTCTGTTATTATACTGAACAAATAAACCAAGTCACAAAACTGAGTACACACATCTGAAGCAAGCTTAGAGATTTCACTTTTTTTTCCAGACAAAATAAGTACCAGTGAAATTCAGAAAGTGCATTTCAGTCCACAGCTTTCTCAAATGGAAATATTTCAATGCTTTCTTCTACGGGATAAAGAATAATGCTCCCATGAGAATTACTTGCCAGGGGCAAATTCCATCTTCATAGTGTTCTAGTATCACCAGGAACTAGCCAAAATTTTAGTTTTCCTATATGAAATCCCTAAATAGATTCAGACAAGAAAGGCAGAAAAATCACTGCCAGGCTTGCATAACAAGAATGGCTCCTGATGGCAAACTCCGCCGAGTAAAGCAAACAAAGAAGAATATAATCACAAACCCCACCAAAACCTAAATCTGATTATTTACAAGAGAGACTGCTTGAAATGTCAAATCAAATACAAGAAACAATGATATCCACAAACACATACAATCAGGTCAGTTCATCAGAACTTATGATTTTTGGAAGAACAGTCAGAAGAGAGTAGAGGAAAACTGCCTCTGTATGCTGTTACTAACTTGGAGTTGCTAGGCACTTGAAGACAAATCCATTTTGAACCTATAAATCAAGGCAGAGACCTCCCCTTGCTTTGAACCCACCACAGAAGAGCTGTTTTGGTTGGATGAAGAAATGTCAAACAGGAAAAAAAAAATCATGTAGTAAAAGCATTAAAAATTGCTGTAATTTATGGCTCAAATAAAACCTATGAACTTATCAGTAGAACCAGACATATGATAGAACTATCCACAGATTAACACATACTACATTTGATTCATACATTTTGATTCATGTATTTTTCTCCCTTATCTTTAACAAATATTTGCTTCCAACTAATATGTGCAAGATCCACTACCTAAAATAAAATGTATCATATTTCCTGCTGATTTTCCAGCATTTAATAGCATAATATCAGGTTTTTTACAATTATTTTGCTAACAATGTGTATCTACTTTGAAGGAAAACAAACTTGGGCAAGCATACAAACATTTTACATAAAATGCAATTTATTATTATACCATTTAAGAAAGTGGTTTGCTCGTTTTTTTTTGTTTTTTTTTTTAACAATCAGAGCAACAAACTATTACTCCATGAATGTATATTAAAAAGAAAGAAACTTATCACCTGTATCTTCCATGTACTGCAGCCAAAGAAAATGGTGATTTTATTCACGGCACCTGCAAGACTGCCCAAGAGTAAGACATTCCAAATGGGGACAAACTGAACTGTGATCATTTTACAAAGTTTTGCTAACTAACCACATGAGAACGTAACACCAGCTTCACTCCCATCTCACAGCCACTTTTAACATGTCACGCCAACTAAGAAGTTGATCACAGCTACTGTGTTGGACACTATGTTGTTTCATGATGCACAAGGTAACTTTTCTGGTAAATACTGACAACTTCAGAGAAACATTTCACTACATTTTTAAGCGTTCCGAACAATGGAACACTACAAGAACTGATTACAGGGCAAAGTTCTCTGCTGATTGAAGATCAGAACATTTGATACTGAAACTTGGAAAGGCTACACAGTTGTATATATCAAATATACACATCAGCTGGGGCACAGGTGATCTCTTTGGGCACTTCATTTGTACAATTCCACACTAAGCAGCAAAGGGAGCAGAAAGATTTGAGATACACTTGTTCTCAAAAGCAAGCAAGAAACAAGTAAAACAGAAAGAAACCATGTGTCTTCTTGTTCACTCTTACCTATCACAGCATCATCCTCAAGCTCCAGTGTAGACAACCCTGAAGACTTCAAGAAACTCCCTTCCCAGAAATTGCCAATTTACCAGGGAAAGTATAAATAGTCAATTAATCAGATGGACATATTCAGGAGGGTAAGTTAACTAACAGAAATGACAGCACCAAACTTCCTGTAAAAGGAAGGGGAAAGGGAAAACTCCTTCTACACGCATCCAAGAATAATAGCAATGCCACAGAAACCATGTAAAAAAAAATCAATACAGTGCAGCCACTGAGCTGGGAGCTGAAGACCAGCTCTAAACAAAGGTGAGACATTAAATCATTGACTGGAACTACTTTTGGTAAAATCTCATAATTTAATTACAAATCCTATCCTAGTTCAATTTTTCTTCAAAAAACTAATCAGAGTAATTGAGTTATGCCTTTCAGGGTCTTTAAATGTGTACCATCCCTCCCAGGTAACTACATTTATAATAGAGTTTAGAACTCCACTAAAAGTAATTCTTCTGCTAAAGCTCAAAATGAAATAAAGATGTTTCAACATAATGTACATTATAGAACTAGAAACCTTCAATACTCATAAAGACTAATTTATACTCTGCTCATCAGGTAAGTATCAGATGCCTCTACACCTGTATTATGGTACCACATGTCCATACAGACTTGGGGTATATCCCAAGATATAGCCATGAATCTAAACATCAAGGTTTTAAATTACTGAGCAACAACTCCTGTTACTCATCCCTCACTCTCTAATAAACAGTGTTGTCAATAAAGTTTGGCTTCTACAAACCAAAGACCATATCGTTACTCAGAATTATCTGGAAGCAATACTAAAGCCATGACAAAGTAAATTGTGTTTCATCGTTTTTTTCCCCTCCTCTGGCTGTGAGAACACACAGATCAATACTCTTCAGCATGAGAATTCTGCAGTGAAATTTTCATTTGTTACAAACAGCAACAAAAGGGCCCCAAGCATGCCCTGTCACTTCCAGTTTAGAAGGAAATGCACTAATAAACTCTTCCCCCTGGGTCATCTTTGACAATGGGCAATACTATGCCAGCTCTTATTAAAGGCAATTCATATCAGTGGCCCAAAAATTTCCTTTAAAATTATCATCTTTTGTATCCATGTAGCAGGATGTCAGCTTTAAAGTGCCACTGAGATATAGGACCTGTCATTATGGTTAATTTTCAGTACAGTTTTAACACCAGGGTAGCTGATCCCTAAGGGTATGGGTATGCTTTTTTGGCTAACAAGATTTATTTAGCAGTTATCCAGACAAACAAGGAAATATATTACTGTATATTGCTTTTCAAATACAACAGCAAGCAATAAATCCAACTATAAAACATATATCTTTGTTCTCTACCATGATGTCAAATTAGATGAAAATGGTTTTGGAAGGTTTATCTTTTAGGGTTTTTTTTATGTTTGTATATATATATACATATATACGCATGAATGTGTGTGTGTATATGTATATTAAAAAAAAGTTAAAATTTTTGGACTTCCAATAAAAAACACACAAAAAGCAAAACTAACCTTAAAATAAAAAACCTCTATAGCTGCTACATATATAGTTAAATACCAAATTTATGTTTTGAGCCATGAATACGGTGTGATCTATGAAATCGCCTAAGTTTTTCAGCAGGACAATATGATGCATTTTAGAAGATGGTACTATTACATTTTAGATTCTTGCTTTATTTTTTTTTGGAGACAAATAGTATTCTTAACATCATTTTATTACGATTTTACACTAGAAAAAAAAAATAGAAGAATTCATTTATTTATACATTGATTTGCCCTGCCTTTTTAACTACAAAAGTCTGTTTTCATACTTCAACAGGACTTATTTCAATTTATTAGGATGAAGACCATCTTGCAGCTAGCTAGAAAAAAAAGGTGCATCTAACAGAATAAAAAGAAGCTCTTAACATGTTGCCTAAATCATTGTATAGTCAGCAAGGCACATTTTTATTGATGTTTTATAGAAGCCATAAAACCTGGTTGACCTCAATCAACTGGTCTCCCAGGGAAAATACCTCTGCCAGCAAATACCAGATAAAAAAATAGGCCAGGGCATTTCCTACACTGCTTTTATTTCTACAAGCTGAGGACAAACTTGCTTGCCCAGTCCCCGTTACAGATGCAGTGTCTGACTACAAGATGACAAACAGAGCAAACAGCTCATTGCTTCATCAACAAACCGAGCAAGAGCCTGCTGTGTGTCAGACCCCTGCACCTACCAGGCCAAAACAGCCCCTCCACCAGGCAGCAGCCCCCCAAAAAGATTTTGTACACCACTTCTTTTTCCCAGTTAAAAAACTGTAAACCTCATCACAACTAAGAATGAAACAGGCAGTTTTGGAGGTAACATAATTAGGTAAGAAGCAGTACAATAGCTTATCTCAAGCCATAGGGCACACGATTTTGGAGGTGAAAACTGAACTCCTATGTTCAACCATATCCTTTGCCAGTCAAAATTACATGTTTCCAGAGCATAAAATGCAAAAATAAAAAAATCACCTACTCGATCACACCACAAACAAGCTATGGTTGCACACCAGCAGGCCTTTGAATTAATTTCAACCAAATGAAGTATTTCAAATGGGAAAAGCATGTTTTCTTTTCTTTCCTTTTATTTCTGTGTTGGAAATCATCACAGAATATCTCCACAATGCTCCCAGTCCTTGGATAGGTGAAAGTTTACAGCTCTTTTTATCTACCTGTCTCCCAGGTAACAGAACAATGTATTATTTGCTCTACTACCAGTGCGCTCAAGACAACAGATTTTAAAAGGGAATGGGAACTACAAATAGGTGGAATCTGATTTGCATCTTAGGTTCAACAAATAACATTGCCAGAAAAGTGTGCAGGTACATTCCACACACTGTGGGATCAGGGTTTTACACAGATGCATTCCGTGTAAAGCATTTGTAAGAAGCTTTGCAAACCAGTCTTTCATCTTATGACAATTTCACAGGGCTATCTTTGTATGATCATTTCAGATCAAGGCATATGTAGGCTAAACAAAAAGTGTAAGCAGAAAGCACTGGCATTAGAAGCATTTAACCGGATAAAATGAAAATAAATAAAACTTTACCTCGAACAATAAGCTGAGCAAAGTTTGACACTCCAGAACCTCTTTCTGACTGAGTTACACAGCGGTATAAATCCTGGTCGGTTTTTGTCACCTCTTGCAACTTAAAGGTAGCTGCAAATCTTCTGTGATTGATATTTTTAGTCTGAGCAACTGGAATATCTTCCCCATTTCTTCTCTGAAAATAAGAGTAACCAAGGCAGAGTTAACTCAAAAGATATAAAAGACATTTATCATTATCATCATACAAAGAAGACACAAAAAAACAAAACCTCAACCCAAATGCATTCAGCCCATTCTGCATTTCCATGGTAAAAGAGCTCAGTACTGAGGTCCCATCAAGAAACAAGCAGTACTCAACAGAATTTCAAAATCAAGTTTGGTGGTGAAAAGTACCATCAGGATTTTGCACTGGCACAAAATATGACCATGACATACTCAGCTGCAACTGCCTCATAGCTGGAATCACTCTAGGACAACCCAGTAGTAGCAGTTGTACTCCTAAGAAAATTTATTCAACTCTAAGCAGATTTACAACACGTACACTGGGTGTACTGTAAGATGTATTTAAACAAACCTGGCATTGAGGGATTTCAAAGGTCTGCAACAGCTCTTTTTCACCAACCAACCAATGTTTCCTTTTTAATGCTGTCTTTTATCTGTCCAAGTTCAATACCTTCTAAAATTTTAGCTTTGTTATACTAAGCACCACCTATCCATCTAAAGCTAGCTGAAATAAAAAGTGGAGGGCAGGAAGGCACTAAAAGAGGAATAACACAGATATCATTTATAGGAAGGAGCTTAGAGAATTCTTAAAAAAAAGCATAGCTACCACAAATCACTGAAAAATTTAATCTGTCTGGAGCTGCAGGGCCAGGTGACAGGTCAGTAAGACAGAAACAGTTTGAGGTCTTGTGGGATCCTTTTTCCTTATTACCATTCACATTAAATGCTCTATTCTGATTTCAGTTGAAAAACAGACGCCTCCACCAAAAGTCAGCATTTAGAAAAAAACAGAAACATGCATCAAGAGAACAAACGATACCATTGCTCTCTCCTGTGGATCAGCTGCATGCTATTTCCTGACCAGGATACAGTTTCTGAGCACTCAGCATTGCTCAGTGCCTGGAAAGATGGCAGTATTTGCTTGTAACCACCCATTCTGCTCAATACATAGCAAAGCATGAACTCTGTGGGCATTTTCAACTCTTATCAACCCCTGGAATGAGAAACTTCATTGAGGTTTTAAACTCCAAGCTTTCTAACACCAAAAACACTACTGCTGAGCCACAGAATTTAATAACCTGAAAGCCTGTGGCAAAACACAAAGGGCAGAAAAAGGAGATGATTTAATGCTGCATGTGTATATCAGCTAGCCTCCTCACAGACGGGAGTACTTCATAACACTCAGACCCTTCATTTTACATCTACCCTTTGTTGTCCTAGCATGGGTTAGTTGCTTTAAGCAGTTTTGTGAGAGATTAACCAGGGGTCCATCACCACTTCACACTCACTGAAACAACCATTCACTTTAACTATTATTATGTTTAAACAGATTCATTATATTTACACCAAGCAGGCAGATTTCAGTCACTCATATTCCACTACAAAGATCATGCCATCACCTTTACCAACTGCAGGTTTACTGGTGTGATTTTCTCACTGCAGGCAGACACCATTCAGTTTCCCTCACCCAGCCACCCTCTCTGCCATTTCCTCAGGAATGAGCTCTGTCTGCAGGGCTGGGCCAGAAAGAGCAGCAAGATACTAAGGCCAAAAACAGATCTCCAGAACAAAATGGCACACAAGATACTTCCAAAAGGTACCCTTATTACTCCTCCCTAAAACTGTCATCATCCGACAACCACCACAAGCCTGGTTATCACAGGGAGGCTTTCTGAGAGGGTGTTCTTAGAGCAAAAGCAATGGATGCTGGGCACTAGGACACCTAGACCAACTGTGGTGCAGCCGAGTTTCCCTGTTACAGATACAGGCTCCCTCCTCAGCTCTATGGGTATCTGACTCCAATTTAGAAAAATTAAGGAAATTTTCTGATGCCTGCAAATACTCCTACACATGAAAGGCCTTATTGAACTTCAGGAATCAATGAAATCATTAAATTCCAATACCAAGCAAATGAGGGATGATGCTAAAGGCTTTATTTTGGTGATGCTTAAACAACAGTAAAATTATTTTGTGGGAGGTGTACCTTCCTCTCCAGCTAGCTGGCTCCTTCTGATAGAAAATACTAAATTTGAAAGCAGGATTTTCAAGCCCTACATTCCCCACCCTCCTCCCCTCCTCACCCCTGCCTCCCTTCTGCCCTTCCCCAGTATCAACCAAAGGTTTGGGCTGTCAGAAAGGATAACTTAATATAAACCTTGGATCTTAGTGCCTTGAAGTAACTAAAATAAACAAACTTCATGGTACTTTCTTCCTCTCAGGCTTGTCCCATGCTTTGATGGCCTTGCCACATGATAGCTACCCAGCAGAAGGAAGTCAAACTCCCACACTAAACACAAACTTGCCATATGATTGTCAAAAACACCAAGCAGCCAAAGGTGTATCTTTAAACCTTGTATGCTGGCAGACTTGACAAGTAAACCATGTAATGCAGTCATTATTGTTCTGCTATGAAGGGAAAATACATATTAGGGAGTTATCTAAAATTAAGGACTCAGTTTCAGTAAGTCCAGTGCTTTAAACTGGAATGCTAAACACACTGCAGCAGAGAAGGACATCCAAGCTTGCTATATAAAATAATTTACACTCCAAAGATCAGAATTTGCTTACTTAAGCTCATCTGCATTCTTCAAGTTGAGAAACAAAGTGAATTGGTCTCCTACTTAAAATGAAATATTAATGCACTTTCAGAGAAATTAATTAAAATAAAATTTAACAAGCTTTACAGTTCTAGAACAACAACACCTCAGATTTTCTTTTTTATTTATATCAGTGATTTCCTACCATATTATCTTACAAGGCTTGGAGCAGTTGCTCTAATTTCTCTGTATTAGAATTTGTTTCTTGGGAATCCAACTGCACAACTACATTTTCAAAGTCTTTCTTCATGTACAGATTACCCATTAGAATATTTCTCCATCATTAAAATGATGAAAAGTTCAAACAGAAGAGAGTTCTCATCTAAAAATGAATGTTAAAGAAAAACCCTGTATTCATTTCAGCGCATATCCCTTACACTGGTAGCCCATTAGCCAGTCAGAGTTCAGATGCACTGTCACGATCTCTTAATTAAATTCTTCTTTTTAATGTCAGAGCATTACTACTGATTTTAAAGGAGAGGGAAGAAAGGCAGCAGTGCTCTCTGCTTATTAAGGGTTCCTGGTACATACTGTTTCAATTTATGTCCTGCTCACACTGAACAGAGCTTGAAAATGCTGCTCAATTAAGTTTTAAAAATTCAATTTAAAATTAATGTGGAGTTATACTAATGGGTAATGGCTGTATCTTGTGCAATCCTTGGTTCCTCCAGTCCCTTGCTGTCTGATTTGATAACCCTGAATTGCTCATTTAAGAGAGGTCACCACCAGGCAGTTCTCCTCTTTTGTGAAAATAACTCTGGGCTTCACAAAGAACTACTCTCTATAAACACTTGATTAAAAGAAATATTAGTCTGTGAAAAAAACTCCTTAATTCTGGCATTTCAGGCATTTAAAATTACAATCTTAAATAAATTGCTCTGACTTCAAGGTTATTTTTAATTTGATAGGAGCATCATTTTATTAATTTTTTTTTCAGGCAATGAAATTCACTCATCTATATTTTAAATAATGTCAACAGCAAAGCCTAAAATGCAGCTTAAAAACAATCTTAGGTAAATTAACAATTAGTCTTAAATATCTCTCTTTTGCCTCATGAAAGAAATCAAGCATTTACTAAATATGAAATGCAATTTTAGTGGATCTTTTAGAACCTGAGTGAAACCAGAAGAATTTAATCTCCAACATCTTATTTAATTGGTAGAATTTAGGTGCATATCTTATATAAATTTAAAACTTATCAGCCTTTCTCCCTCCACTTTTCAGGTTGAAAAGTGGTGAGTTTTACTTTTTTTGTTTAAATAGCAATGAGACACCTGTCTGCAGCGATGTTCCCTCTAAATTTTCCAGAACCGTTCTTTTTTCACACCAATGATTTTTATAAGCCTGGACAGTTCAACCTTACACATTCTCATCCCTTTCTTACTGTAAACACCTTAAAATAAGTCCACTCTACTGCTAATAATTACAGTCAACTCCAGTTGCCTTCTCGGGTCTCGGCTGGGTGCCAGGATGCCTCTAGAGATCAGAAGATGTCAACGCTGTGGCTGCAGTGACACCCACGTTACTCTGGCAGCAGTGCCCTAGCAGCTGCCCTGCACTCGCTCCCTCCTCACCTTCCCTCCTGTGCTCACAAAAAAAAAACCAACCTGGAATATGAAAACCCTTCCTGAAAACATTCTCCCTCTCCATTTATTATTATCACCAAACAGATTAGCTTGGGATCGGATTCACTGGACATCCACTGGGAGCAGAGGAGAGGGCAAGTTATATGTGGTTAAGCAGGACACAAGTCCACAGTTTGTCTGAGCAACCCAGTCCCCAAAGCTGCAACCATAACTTCACCAGCAGCATAAGGGTTGGAAAGATGTCCCCAGCAGCCCAGGGCATTAAACCTCTGCTGCCTGGAGAAAAGGGAAATTTGTACACAACATGGTCCAAAACATTCCTGGGTTTACTCATTATGCAAGAAGGAGAAATGTCTTTTTTTGATGGGGAAAAAAAAGGAAGAGGGCTGACTGTGGATAGTTTGAATGCCAGCAATAATGCACAATCTCTGTCAGATCATGTTTTCAAAAAATATTTAAAGTGAGATGAGCAAACAACACAAATAACTATACTGTTTAAATTTTATTTACATGCACCTCTCTGTCACTTTTCCACAGACACACATATTCTTTTAGAGCATTTAAGACATAATTTCCAAATGGAGAAAAATCTAAAACAATTTCTAAAATATTATTTTTTCTTCTGCTTTTACATAAATGTCTCAATATATTCTTGTCATTTTGAAATTTATTAACATACTAGTAACATAATAAAGCATGGCATATATTTATTGTGGGAAATGATAAACAAAATTTTAATTTTTTCCCCCCCACAAAAGATTAAATTACTGAACAAAGTGGGATTGTTTTTTCCAATTTTATTCATAAGTACAAAATTTAGACTAAGAAATCTTTTTTTTTCAAGCAGATAATGAATTAGAAATATATCTTAAATAATATGCCTAAAGAGTCCTATCTTCTTAGTATAAAAGAAGGTGAAGTAGCAATTTCTTTTGTTTGATTGATTATTAAGGGGAAGCATTAAATATTTTTAAAGTAGGAAATTAATAAGACTTGCTTTAACTTTCTGGTCTCCTAAATGCATAGATTCTACTTTCCAACTAACTATGGACTCATTTATGAGCAATAAAAGCTGCACAGCTTTTCCCATGCAAACTTACAGTGAAGATCATGAACAAATGTGACAAGCCAAGCTTTATCCTGCATGCTGCACTGCAGTGCAGAAAAATCCACGATTACTTTAAATGTCTTGGTAACATGCACTGCTGTTACTCAAACTTGTCCCCTTTGAAGTAGCTCAAATTTCTATCATGCTGCACTGACCCTCCCACTGAAGAAATCAAGGGCTCTGATGAAATAATCTAATTGAGAGCCATCTGGCCCTTTAGAGGTGGCAATTTTAATTTATTTTAATATAATAAAAGCCACCGGAGGCAAACTAGCAAAATTCATACTACCGTGTCCCTGGCCATGCCAGCACACAAATAAAAGCCACACTCACTTTCTCCAAGCCTTTTAAAGCCTCTTAGTTTGATCCTAATCAAATGCATGTTGAACATACAAAAAAAAAGTATATTTTATAACAAAATATAGGAGCTTTTCTGAAAGATTTGGTTCTTGAATGCAGTGTTCTTGATTTTAAAAAAAATAACAATGAACAACCAAAACCACATAACTCACAAAAGTATGGATACCAGATACAGTGATTTAAGGTCTGTATCACCTTGAGCAGTGCACACTGAGCTACAGCATTTATCCTACAGCACAAACCAGAAAAATCTGCCTAATTAGAAGAAAATGAAGGAAAGAAGTTGCACAAAACAAACCCACCACTGAGGGCCAACACACCACAAGACACCTCCTCAAAAATTTCTTAGCAGACAATTTTACCCTTTTCTAACAGCAGCCAAGCCTACCAGCTGCTCTTATTCTTCTGTAATTCATTAAGTCCTGCAGCTATTTGAGGAAACTAGGGCCTGGGGTATCGGGTTACTTACCAAAAATCACACCCCTGAGGAGAAGACAACCTGAATGCAGGCAATAACAGACAAGGGTCACAGGACAGAATGGCCAAGGAATTTACAACAGTATATTTTTTGTAAACATCTCCTTAATTTCAGGTGTCTCGTTTACATGGGGGCTTCAGCCACTGGCTGACTGAGGAGTTACTACCAGGACTACACAGAAGGACCAAACTTCTACTGCAGCTGTTCTACCTGTAAAGTACAAAATGGCAGGAGGGGAAGGGGCCATCTCCTGAGGCCACAATCAGCAGCACAGTCTCTGGCACCAGATGCTCCAGCCACCACAGGACCTAAGGGAAGGCTACAGGGATGGCAACTCCAAAGGCTGCTGTGTGAACAAAATGACTGGTAGCTCTGCAGACCAGAGGACTTAGCTAACTGGGGCAGAATTAAATTAAGACCAGGAGGATTACAGTATTTCATGTTGCTGAAACCCAGGATGACCAGGCATCTAGGGGAAACTGCCATATTTATCCATGAAGCTGATAAACTGAGGCAGGAGAGAAGAAGAATGGCTCATTCAGGGTTAAATGACATAGATAGCATCAAAGGTGAATAGAGGGGGGGGAAAAACAGAGTAAAAAAACCAATCTTTTCGAAACAAGTTATGAATACTGTATTTTTCATGGGTTGAATATTTTTTATAACCATGTCTGAGTCAGGAGTGTGTGATACAGAATAAACTACAAGTCAAGAAATTTACAAAGAGCCTGATAGATTACTTCAAGGCAGTTTTTCATACAACTTTGAAACAAAGGTTTGGAAAACCAGAATGTCTATCACAGACCATTAATATGATGAGGTGAAAGTGCAGGTAGAATAGAAAAATCATTGCAAAAGACTCCTATTTGCCTCCCTATTCTGTGTCTTCCTTTCAAAAACACCTTTTCTGTAAATAAAAGCAACCAATATGGGACAAATGAGGAAAGCGAAGTTTCTGTGCAAGCACCAAGCAAAACAAAAAAAAAAAAGAACTTTTGTCCTGCTTAGCCACTGTCAGTGATCAAGATAAAGGTAAGATGATGAAGACTTGAATGTGATATTACTGGCTGAGGAAAGAGGGTTTGGCACAAACAGTTCAGTTTGCTGTGCAAATTAGTACTTGCTTTAGGCAGATGATGCTGATAATCCAAAAAAAAGTCTCCTACCTCCCCAGAGGCTCACCCACTGCTCCTGCCACCCAGGGAGAAGGGTGAAACCAGAGTCATAGGTCTTCTCTCCTCCTGCAGCCTCCACACATCATAGCTCCCACTGCTCCTTAGGGCAAGCAGGCCTGACTGACTTACTTCAGTTCAAACCCAAAAAGCATCAAACTTGGCAGTTGACCAAAACCAAAAAGGGGGTCAAAACTCTCCATCACAGTTCCAAGGCTGAAACCCTGCAGATGCTAGCAAGGCATCTTCTCTGAACTTTCTCTGAATAAAAAAATAAAAATAAAAAAGCGAAGTAACAAAGTTTTTCTAACATTCAGAGTATACTCAGTTCTCCTTAACTTTCAGGGATCATAAAATTTGTGCAAACCAATGAAAAACATTCTTCCAATGTAATGAACATGGTAAATAGGCAGTGCACTGTAACAGCAAATGTTTTATTATCAAACTAAGAAAGGGTATCTTAACCAGTTAATTAACTGTATCAAAATGCAATGGGATCTCAAAAGGCAAAGTTACATTAGAAAACTCATAGAAAGCAACATGCAAACGACGTAAAACAAAGTTAAATTGGATATGACTCTCCTATAATAGATGCATTTTTTGTGAGAGCACAAGCGAGCCTCCCAGCATTCACTGTTAGGTTAGCTAACTGGTTTACCCTGAAGGTAACCAGGGCCCACACTCCAACCCTCCTGCTGAATACTAATCCATGTCTTCACCTGGGCACAGCAGGAGGAAAGGACTTCTGTGGCATAACTTCTTTCCTTTGAGAGGAAATAGTCCTTCCAGAAAGCAAACAAAATAGTCAATGTTTTGTCTCTCAACCCTTTGCCAGAGGCATGAGTTCTTACATACCCTTCCTAATCTAAATTCCTGGAATACTATGTTGGTCCTGCACAATGCATCATCACAGGATACCATCTGCATGTGCCCAGTCTAAAGACTTGTTAAAAAGCGCATATATGCAGTACCTAGCAAGAAAAATGAATGCTAAATATCGCATCCCATTCTGTGGCAATCAGCACCAAAGCCCAAGATGAACAGGGCATTGAGGACTATGGCAGTTTCCTCTACAAAGGGAGTGGGATGCAGCCAGTTGTTTGAGCCCGAACAGACGCTCGCTCATCCTCCAGTAACAGTTGGTACCGCTGGGAGGTCAGCCTGACTCCATTGTTTTTACAGCAATTTGCATTTTATTTTCCATAATGCTGTTTAATTTCACTTTTTCAATTATTACTCTCAGGCAATTGCTTTAATTATCTGTTATTCCACAAGGAAAGACACTTTCCTCTGGCAGAGAGGAGGGCTGCATCAGACCATATTAACGCTGACGAGTCTCTCCACGGGCGAGCGCGGGGCTGCCGCGCCAGCCTTGGCAGCCCAAGTGGAGGGCGGTTAGCCAGCACCCACAGCTATTGCTGACAGATTGGCCCGCTCGCCACCGCTCAGATGGCAAATCTGCCCAGGATTACAAGGCGCATATTAAACCTTTAAATGCATGCAGCCGGTACCCCTTTGAATTTCAGATTCACCAAGGCAAATGGTCTCACCGCAGACCATGGCAAACACATCTGACTGCAAAGCCAGAACAAGCCGCTTTCCCTAATCCAATGCTATGTTAATGCAAAGCTCAGCAATGATGGATGGACTCATTAGTGCTGCAGTTATCGCCATCTGAACCAGGAGCCAAGACATATGGTTTAACAGATGTTCTAGCAAAAAGCTCTGTACGCTGCACTGTACGAGTGTCCAGCTAAACCGGACATCGATAAGACACTGAAAATCATATTGGGCTTCTGGGACCCACAATTGTTCCCAGCTCAGGAAGCTGTTAAACACGGCCCGATTATGCAAAAAACCCTATTGCTCTGATATCCCAATTAGATTGGCAGAACAAATGCTGGACAATGCATACACTGCTTTCTGGAGTCTTGGTGTACCCAAATGTTATTTAATCTACCCAGTCAATTCTATTGCTCTACTATCTTGATAAAGAAATCAAGGTTTCTTCAAACAGAAATCTTCAAATGAAATAAACAAACAGAGCCCCCACTCCACTCTAGCATTTTCATGTTTAGAATGCCCTGTGAATGCCCTGTGTGCACTATTCTTTCAAACATTTAGTACATAACATGTATCCATTCTGTGCATAGCGTTACCATGCAGAAGTGACTTGTTTGCAAGCTTATTTACTGACATTACTCCAGTGGACGCATGGCATTTCACAGGGAAAAAAACTGAATAAAACAGGAGTCCTTCTTATACTAGTTTAGCAAATCAAAGTGCACAATGCAGCAAGGTGCATCAAACGTTAGTAAAAGAAAAATTCCTTATTCTTTAAATGGCTTTTCAAAGAAAGAAAATTCATAGGCTTTAGAAAGAAAGAAAATCAGCAGTAAGTGGGCAAGAACTGATTAATTATGATATCTATGCACACTACATTAATTTCTTTAAGACTACACACACACTTAAGTACACCTCCTACAGGAAAGCATTTTTCAGCAAGAACTTCTGCTAATTCCTGAAGTTTATAAATCAGAGTATACCAAAGCGTAACAGGTGGAAAACCTAGGTTACCACCTTGGGTTTAGGGACTCCTGTCACACAACCCAACTGCTTCAGTGTGGGCAGTAAGAGCTAACTACAGCTGTTGGCATGTGACATATTACAGTGGAAATTTTAAGAGAAGGTGGAAAATACTGAGGGGGAAAGAAAACCCCGGCATTATATTCTGAAGGGAATAGCAAGCAAAGAAAGATATTAAGCACTGTGAATGACTGAACGTATTTCACAAACAGCATCAATGTTGTTTAACATTTAAACAAAAACTAAGGACTTTGAAACCCTTTCAGAATTTGCTAATAATTGCAGGTCATAAAGAGAATCCTTCAGCTCACAACTGTAAAAGATTTGATAGCAGAACAGGTTGAAAAGGTGAAGAACAAAAGAATTTGAGCTGCATTTCTGCCCTGCTCCCACACCTACTATTCACACTGTCACCAAAGATGTGTTTCAGATCATCTTGTTCAACTGGTTAAATCTCTTTATCTGTGCAAATATTTGTTCAGTATTAATGCAGCCTCAACTTTTGAAGAATTCTGTTATCTTTACTGCTTAACTTTCAATGACAGAGCTTTGGTTGTCCCAAACACTGGTCCACTGAGGCTGCAAAATACAGAGGTGGGAGGAAAGGGATATCAAAGAGGACAAAGAGAACAGATACAATCCAAAAACAAACAAACAAGAGCAGAATCTGCAGCCATTGAAGTCAGGAGAAGTTCAATTCAATGTTAATCCCTATTTGTCTGAAATGTTTACAGACATACATTTATAGAAAATGGTGTTGATGAAAATACTGTCATTACAGCAGTAAATACACGGGAAACAGTGTATTGAAATACTGTGCCTATTTTTATCCATTTTTATTTTTAGGCACATAAAGCTATGTGCACTTAATTATATACACACTGGGAAAAACATAAGCATGGAAATGTACTTCCAGATAGAACATCTAGTATATAACCAGGGCCCAATAACTAAAACAAAAATCAAGTTTACATACGTCTACAAGGAGACACACTACCAAAATCCCCAATTTTAGATCATGTGGATATAATCTTTCCCTCTTCCCTGCTTCCAGTCAAACATTCCAATCTTTTTCCACCTGCTGGCATTATTTATATGGGTAATTTAGACATGAATCAAGCAGGGAAAAAGACACACACACAAAAAAAAAATCAAAAAACCAAGCAAATAAATTAAAACAAAACAAAAACAAAACCACAAAATAAAAGTCAACAAAACCCAAACAAAAAACCCCATGACAAAACAAACAATCCTCCCCATTCACCCACCTCCCCCCCAACAACAAAAAAAATCTTATTGGAGTCAAAATCTTTTTCAATCAGATCACTTTCCTGATCAGACTTACTGGAGAGCTGCAAAAGCTCCCAATCAGTGCAGAGAGGGACCAAGAGGGTGAAGCTGAGACCATAGCATCTCAGACCGAGCCCAGTTGAAGCAGCCATGGGACTGCAGGACTTTGAACACAAAGCAGGGTGCCTGCTACTTTTTTTCCATGTGCTCATGAACTTACTTTAATTCTTCTCAAAACAGAAGACTGCAAGAGCCAGAGAGCACTGGTAGAGTCTTCAACAAAATCTCTGCCTGCACATATTTACTACTTCAATGAAAGCAAATGAAATCTTAGATCTCTTCAGATACAAAAAAGCCTGATGTCCCAGATTGCTCCTTGAACCTTTCCTTATCAAAGAGTGTGTTTTAATAGCAAATTCTTTGCTGTTTTTTTTCTTTCTTCTTCCTCCTCAAGGAAATAGTTTTTTCTCTTTCAATAAGGACATAACCAAAAGCTATTTTCTCTAAAACTATGTGTTTGGCAAGTATCTTTTTCCCCACCATTGTCCACTTATTTTTCATTTTTGCACTTTGTCTTGTTTTTTTCATAATGGCCTTTCTTGTTATGAGAAAAATACATTCCTGGAATGTTTCAGCTCAAGGCTCTCAAAAACAATTACTTAGGTATTTGATTTGATCTGCCAGTTCTTCCTTTCAGGCTATTCAGGCTTTATGAATCTTGAGTTTGGTCAAAGGTTAAAGCGAACTTTTCAAAGTTACACTCCAGTGTTTCATGAGGCCCATACATATCCAAGCCAGGTTTTAAGGATAAGGAGTAAATTCACTCTTAGCTATGCACAACAACAGTAAATCTGAATGCAATCTAAGGAATATTATCCATATAGGAAAGGTTGCCAATTCACACTTATGTTGGGCAAATAGGATTGAGAGGTGAAATGATGAGTGGTAAAAGATTCACCCTTAAATTGGTGAAAATTCAGTACTGTATAAGGGAGAATTAGAAAGAGAACAGAAGCTCAAGCATCAAGGTATCTTCAAGAGTATCAGGGAACTTCACAAGCCCAGGCAAGCAGAGTTATAAACTCTAAAGTATTTCATCTATCACACTGAAAGAAATTATCACATCTGTGATCCACATACACACAAAAAAACAAACTACCCATGAAACACATGGAGGGACAAAACATATGTTTTCTGATTTGATCCGGATGCTAGCTGGGCATTTTAGGGGAGTGAAAGTTAGAAAGGATAATCTGTCAGAGTTATCTGACTCCAAGGAGTGAGCAATAGGGAAGATTTCCAGCTGGCTGTCTCTACTCGGTCTTTCTGACCCACAATCAACTGAAAGTGGTGCTTCACAGGTTTGCTGGAATGCTCCTCGTGCTATTGTCTTGCCTTGGATAAAGCAAAAGCCAGACCAGTTTCATTTTTTGTGCTTTGTGTGCTCTATTTGGCAAGTCTCTGAAACCAAGTTGCTTTTTCTGAATGAATGCATTACATGTTTACTCAATTTAAACAAATTACTGCTCAAAGATGTGGAGTACAAATCATTCCTACTGCTGTGATACCTTCTCACTAAATGCAGTGCAGTTACTGCTTGTGTTCCTTTTACAGTTTTGCAGCATATTTGTCTAATAATACATTTTGAATATCAGATTTTTAATCATCTTCTAAAAAAACCTCTAAATTTCAAGTTTATCACATGCCTGTATGCAACAGGTAGTCAAGGTTTGTCAGCTTCATAACTAAAAAAAGAAATCAGACTGAAATAACTGATTATAGTTCACTTCAAAATACATTTGACAAAAATTAGATATTTTAAAGTTCTGACTATAGATAATTTAAAAGCACATTTCCCAAAAATTGCACACTTTTTAGTTCTGAAAATAAACAGAAATACATATTTTAAAAAAAATATAAAGTTTTAGAGGACATATTTAGAAACCATTCTAAGGGAATATTGGTGCTTAAGATTTACATATAAACTAAAGAATGTGCATAAGTTATACATGTACCATTAAAGAGATTTTTTTTAAAACACTTTTTAAGTGGCAAAATTTAGTTTTTTTAAAAAACAGCTGGAAACTTTGCCATTCTTCTACTTAATCAGTTTTCTATGTAAGTACCCCATCACCACAGTACAGGGGAGACCAGGTATTTTGGAGGGATGGTGGTGTTAATTTCTTTTTTTTTTCTTCTTTCATAATAAGAATGGTTATATTCTGGTTATAGTCATCTCTTAAATTCTGACATACATGCTATTCACAATAATACACAGGTAATTTCTGTCTTTTTCTGGAGACAAAGGACATGTAGCAGTCCTTTTAGGCTGTCCCATTAAATATGTTACTGAGTAAAACTGATATGCACACAGGAGTACAGCCACATCCCTCCAGCCACGTGCTTGGACAGGTAATTTACATGAGAAAAAAATCTTCAAAATTCACGACAGCTCTGTTACATCTGTGTCTTACAAGATCCCAAAAGGCAATTATCTGCATGAATACTATTAAATTTTGATACAGAGGAGTTAATTTACAATGAGAGAAGGCCCACAACCCTGAAAGACCCAATCTTACCTCAGCACCCACCAGTTCTAATTTTTAATCCAAGTTTTACAACATTTCAAAACAAATTACAAGTTTCTCCATTGAACAGACATAAAATTGCATTTAAACTACGTATTTTAGATGCAGAAGAATAAAAGGCTTTGAATTTTAAACTTTTCATCTCCAGGAAGTAGCTTGTCCTCTAGACAAATAGACTTGCATGAGTTGGCCTTACCTGGAGCCATAACTTGTTATTCACTGCATCTCTCCCTGTAGCAATGCACTGAAATGTAGCATTCTGCCCTGCATTGACCTCTACATCCCCCAGCCTCAAAAAATGTGGAGATTTATCTGCAGAGGGGGAAAACAAAAATTACAAATAAAAGTCATTACAAAAAAATAAAGGTGCCAGAAACATTATTATCTCTCTCAACCTCCATAATTTAATAATCTTTGGCTAAAAAAGTAGAAAGAGAAGAGAGAAAATATTTCTCTCCTCTGTGTTCAAGGAGTGCTTTCAATCCTTTCCCTTCTCCCCTGGTGATTCTACTAACTTTATGTTATACATGTGTTATGATAAAGTCTTTTTAAAATAGAAGCCAAAAGAAGGAAATTAGATGCCAAAATGTCAGCAGCACTTGACAAGAATTATCCCAAAGACTTTTGACTGTATGAAATCCGTCATACTGAGAAAAACCCAATTAGCAGCACACTGCTCAAGCAAATAGATACTGTTCATGTTATTTGCAATGCATCTCAGAGCTCTTGTTTTGTGGCATTGAATACAGTATTCCAGGAGCTGACAAATCTATTTTCCACACTGACAAAGCCCATAGGAAATCTCAGTGGCAGAACCACCTGAAGGATTTACTAGACCCACAAAAGCCAACAGAGACATTTGAGGAATGGGCACATTACACAGCTCACCCACCCTTTTCTCAAGAACTACTAAAGCAAACAGTAGCTGAACTGTTCTTTCTTTGTGCTTGCTAAAAAAACATGACGCACAGGCAAAAACATTAAATTGGGACAAACAGGGTTTAAACATCAGTAACAAAAAGAGCTTGTCTGAATACTGTAACATACTGATAATGTGCTGGGATGACTGTACCCAAGTGCCTTTTGTTTTGGCACTTCAAAACAAAACACAAAGAAGATGAAGAAAATAAATTTGAAAGCCAGATACTAAATCCAAGCAGAGCTCTGCAGAGTACAGACATCAGATAGCAGGGCTGGCTGAAATATAAAAAGGTAACTCACTCAAATACCCTGTAAGCTTGGTAGCTCCCGAGAGCTACGGTTTTAAAAGTTTGGGGTAGAAGAAAACAAGATGTGGGTTTGCCATTGGAACTTTATTATTTGGGAACATTTTGCCAAGTTGGAGCAGGATATTGTTATGTCCTGGTCATTTCAGAAAGCAATTAAATTATCAGTCATGTGGTACATTAGAATGAAATCATATTTTAGATGGGCATGTCTAGGGGAAGGCGAGAAGAGCTAAACAAATAAATTGCCAAAAAATTTTGATAACAAGTGCCAGAAATGCACAGTAAAAATTTCGTCCTCACAACCTCTTATTAGTAGAATATTCTCATTGTCACAACTTGTGTTTGCATGTGTGCAATTATTCCCCAGGATTAGTAGGGAAAGGCAAAGATAAATCCCTGAAGTTTGTCCACAAAAACATAAACAAAATGCAATTCCTTAGTAGTTCAATAGCCAGAAGCCCTTCTTTTTTTCTTTTTTAATCTATTTTGTCACTTTAGAAAAAAAAGAAAGGGAGAAAAGGGCTATAAAATCTGATAAATGTCCTACAAGCATCTGCCAATTCAGTTTTCTTTAATCAGTGAGTATACACATTAAAACTCATTTTGATTATGCACACAAACTGTGTATGACTAAAAAGACACTGAAGAATGCCTGTATTTTTTTATCCCCATATGATTTGCTTCTGTCAGGAAAAGATTTCACCCAGGTAAATCACTATTGCAATCACATTTCTTCCTAGAAGCGGCAACAAAAATACTATTGAAAGAACAAAGAATATCAGTGATCAAGTGATGAAAACCAAGCAGTCCACAGCAATATCAAATATGTCCTGAAAAGACAGAGAAAAATGCGGCTCTTAATCATTACTTACCACAAGGGTAACTCAGGACCTGGATGTCATCAATGGCAATGTAGCCATTTCTTCCATCTGAGACTTCAGCTTCAAATATTACCTGTCAAAATGAAAGAAAAAATGTTTACAACACTCATTTCTACAGAATTCCCCCAGTGGCAAGCGTGTAGATATAAGATACATTGCCTTTTTCATTTAGTTGAAGTTCCTACAAGGTTTGACAACTGAATGGTATATTTATTACTCAATGTGGTGCAGTTCCATACCATTCATATACATGGCTTACTTTGGATTTGCTGCTCATAGCATACCAGAAAAAACATGTTTAACTGCATACTGCTTTATCTCAGCTAAAAGTGTGAACATTATTCAATTCTGAAAAAATACCATTACTTTCAGACAGGTTAGGCATCACAGTCCACAGATGATCAACTAATTTTAACAAAATTTGTATTCTTCCTGGGGGTCACAATATTGCCTCCTTTAACCTTCTGCAACACAGTTGCACAGGAAAACATAGAAATAGTGCGGCACTCCCCAGTGGCAACAAAAAGAACAGCTGTAGCATGAGATATATGCATTTGTCATTAACTTCATTCTTCCTTCTTGCAAGGCAGGGAGGAAATTCCTGTGCATGAAGGAAGAGACTGTCTTCACATCCAATGTCTTGTCCCACCCCAAATGTGCAGTTAACAACGAAGAATTGCTTGGTGGAGGTTCAGAGAGTTCCTGAAATTGTGCTTTGACTGCAGAAAGAGGATGCCTGTGGGGCATGTATGTTTTGATAGCACTGGACTACAATTCTTCTTCCAGTTTCTCCAGACACTCTTGCTAAGACTGCACTTCTAGCCAAGTTCTTTTTTTTCCTCCTTTTTTTTTTTTTTTCCATTTTTTTTTATTTGCACCCAAATGGAATTTAGTTACAAAACCCACTTCATTCTCTGCCTCTTTCTCCTGCCTTGGCCAACAACAGCATGATGGAAATTAATTTAGTGTCCGGGAGTCCTACTTTCACAATGTGCCTTGTCCATTGATACCTCTGACCAGAGCACTGTTTGACAATGTCTACCCACTCTTCAGGCATTTTCAGAGAGCTGGCACTTGTTCCCAGTATTGAATACCAATATAAATATCTTTAATAATTTGGATTATCGTCTTTTTTATTCAAGTGGTTGCATGGTATGGAAGACAACTTAGTAGGAAATAAACATTATATTTAAAGTCCTTCTGACAGACTAGTTTCTTTACAACACAATACAGTTCTATATCATACACAAACTCTGAAATACCTTGTTTCTCAAAGTCTAGTTAAGAACTGAACCAAATTTGCACCTCACTCTAAGAGGGTTGTTATGAATTCACTTGGAAATAACTTAGACCCAATTCTCAGGAAAGCTCTGCCTATATTAGTGTGTCTTTCTCCTGTGTGTTGATACCTTCTTACACTGAGAGTCAGAGGAGAGAAAGCTACCTTTCTTGGCATACTGCTGGGAATTAATTTACTTCAGTTTTTCTACCTCTGCCAGATTAATTCTATTAATCTCCACCCAGCAGGAGTAGGAAGTTATCAGAAAAGGAGAAATCCACAGAAAATAGAAAGATGAAGACATGGAGATCCATGAGAAGAAGAAAAATAACAACAAAAAAACCCAGAAAACATGGAAAAACATGGAAAGCCAAGAAGTCTATGAAAATTTATATGGGAAAAGGTTTACAAGGTAAGCAAAAGAAAAATACAGCGATTAAAAAGGCAGATATTAGATATTTCATATATATAGAATCATTTTTTATATTCATAATTGGCACAAATACAGCTAGGATACCCTCATGACTAGAGATACAATGTAGCAAAAAGTGCAGCTCAGTTAAAATTATCAGGCTTTAATTTGACAACATCTGTTCACATTTAAAATGAGAAATGGAAAAAAGGAATGGCTTATATAGGTGAAAACAGCAATTCAAAGTCAGACAAGACAAATCAAATAAGAACCTGAGGTAGTTTTTTTCCTCAAATGTACACACACTACTTGAGAAAAAACAGACTGTTGAGCCAATACTTTCACCTAATAAGACACCACTCTTTGGGAGTGAATCCTGCAATTCATCTGCACTGCTGTTCAGTTTACAGTCCTAGAAAGAATGGCTTCAACACTTTTGTTTTAGCTGAAGAATAATTCAGATTATCACTCTAGCCAGAAAACATTAGTTGTCTATGCAACCATAAATGTCCTTCCACTTACTACAATTTAATTGCATGGTCATACAGTGCACTTCTGAGAGATCCTCACTTTCTTTAATGGAGAGGAGAGAGAAACTGCTTCCAGGGGATGAATTGGACTGGCACAGTGCAGGGCATTGGAGACAACTATCCTGTCTCATTTGTACCAGAACTGACACAATGAATGAGAATGGGAAGCGCTGAATATTTCAGGTAATTCAAATGCTACTCAAGGGAATTAGACTTTACCCCACAATTTTCTACACAAGGTGATACACAAATAGTCATTTACTTCTCCAAATAAAATTGCATATCCTTGTTTATGAAGTACCTACATTCAAATACAAATGAAGATCCAGTGCCAGAAATCCCTGTACTAGATGCAGTCCTATGTATTTAGCCATTCCTAATGTATCTCTTGTCCATCTACTGGGCCATTTTCTCCCTAAAACCATGCAAGCTTTTAGTGAATGCAGTGTCATTTGGAAAAATCCGTGAGTTTACTATTGACAGCATTAAGAAACATTTCCATTTGTATGGTTTATACCAGATTTCCTTTAATGACTCAAATCAGTGACAAATTGATCCCAGTCAGCCTTTTATATTATTCACAACTTCGTAAACCTCTAGTATATATCCCAAATGTAAATGTAAAAGTAATTTAGTCTCAAATTTGAAGAGTCACAGATTGTTCAGCCAATCTCATATAAAAGCATTCCCTTTTCTTTGATTATGCTCATCCTTCTCTCTAAAGCTCTTTCTAACAGCACTACATTCTTTGAAGATAACAAGAGCAGAGCTGGCACACAGTAATCAAAATATGGGTGAGTCATAATTTATTCAACAGCTTAATACCATTACCTAATTTATACTGAACTTCTTTAACCATTCATAACACTTCATTTGCTTTTTTTCGCTGATGCTTTTATGAACCCCACGATTTTGTTGCAGAGTGGCAATGGGAAGCTTCAACTGAGTCTGTCATTCTGTGTGTGAAATTTGGATTTTATGGAGTGTGCATTTTTTTATATCTCATTATCAACACTAAAATGTGCTTGTCATTCTGTTTCTCAATCACTCGCAGTTAGTGAGTCCTTCTACAGGACCTCACAACTACATACTCTCCCTGAAACTCCAATGCAGCTTTTACCTAAAAACTTCTGTGTTTGGACTGTTTTTTGGCACCCACTTTGGTCCCATATGAACATGATAAAACAATTCTGTATCTAAGGAAGTATCTCATAGAATGGTAGCTTAGCTTCACTATAACCTTGTGCAGAGGGGACATGTGTAAACCTAACTACATTCTGTCAATCACATCACTATCACCTATATACCTGTCAACCTGTAAAGGGCTCCAAGCTGAAAATTAGGTGTATGATGTGCAGCACAAAATAAATAAAATAAAATAAAATAAAATAAAATAAAATAAAATAAAATAAAATAAAATAAAATAAAATAAAATAAAATAAAATAAAATAAAATAAAATAAAATAAAATAAAATAAAATAAAATAAAATAAAATAAAATAAAATAAAATAAAATAAAATAAAATAAAATAAAATAAAATAAAATAAAATAAAATAAAATAAAATAAAATAAAATAAAATAAAATAAAGAGCTGTTTTGGTTTAGGCACTGGAAAATAACACAACTTTCTGCATCCCAGCACTAAAATCCAGAAGATGACAATCACTATTCATCTAATATTATTCCAGAAATAAACATTTTGACCAATTTAAATACTCAACAGTGTTTGAATGCAATGGAAAAAGTAGTAATTATTACAGCAGAGACTCTTACAGGCATTCAGTTATTGACATTTGATGCTTAAGAAATACTTAAACCTCCACATTGCTTCACAGCCCTAAAAATGCATCCTGTAATCATCACGAAGGCTAAGCCTGCACTTGCAGGAACATAAGAAACATACTTCCTAACAACTGGCTTCTCTGAATTTTTAACTCTTGTCAGGATCCAAAAGTTTAGGTAACATCAGAATTAGCTCATCTGAGGCACTGATCAAAATAAGCACTCCCAAAGTATACCTAGTCAATTAAGTACAAAATATAGCCAGGAAAGAGGGAAAACAACTCTGCAGCCCAAAGCCTACCCTTAGGAATACAATTCTTCCTAGGTTTTGAAAAAGCTTTTTTGTTTTAAGCAATACACCACCACCACCACCAAGAACGGTACTTTTAGTACAATTTGGACACCTTCTTTGTCCTTTCTCCACTTGACAAGTTCTGACCAGTCATGGTGGTGAAGGAGGCACAATCTCCCAGTTTTGACACCAGTCCTGCCTCACCATGATATACAGAAAGCAATGCCTCAGTTAGATAAAAGTGAGCATTAAAAGGTTTAGTTACAATAGAAATGCAGCGTTTCATTGACAATTCTTTCCTGCTAGGCTCTAATACACATAAATTGAGAGAGAGGAAGAAGAATTGGAGATGAAACTATAAAAAAGTTTTTAGAAGGAAAAATTTAGATACTGTCATTTCCGTAAAGCATTCAACCTACAACATATTTTTGTTCCGGCTTAGTAGGGCTTCTACTGGCTGGGTTATCTAAAATCAAACTTGTACATGGATGAATCCCAGTGCTTGGTGGAAAGGTGTACTAGAGAGCTATGCGCAGACAGAGGTTATCATGTTTGTGATAAACCACAGTAAAACCACAGTCCAACACAAAAAAATCCCCAAAAACCACTGCAAAACAAACTACAAAAATCCATGAAAACAAACAAAAAAATCCTCAACCAAACTTCATACCAAAAGAAGCAGTTATGTTGACTAACTTCACTAGATGTTATATTAACCTCATCAGATATAAAACTTCAGTCTTTCATAAGAAATAAAAAGTTAGGTTTTTTTCTACTTCATACTCACTTCTTTAATTGATTAATTTTCAGTTTTGTAGCAGCACAGTAGGATATTACAGATACACTCAAACCTAGTACTTGCAATAGAATTGATAAAGGTTAAACAGCACATAGAAGAAAGTTTGCTTTGCAGCAAAATAATTCTCTGCAGATGAAATGTCATGCAGAGCAAGACCAATTGTATATAAAACAGTAACAAATCCTATTCAGTGACAAGTTTCTAGCTCTATTCAATGCTTTCACAGTGTTAAAGGCATTTTAAAACACTGAATCAAAGGTTTAATTACCAAGAAACTAAAAATTAATATAAACATGAAAACAGTGTCATGTTACAAAAGAAACATTTTATGGAAGCTAGATAAAAGGGACAGCTAAAAATATTTTATCTAACATATAAAAATTTTGTTGACATAATAAAAAGCATTTCCCTTGTGAAAGTTACAGACAATTTTGCTGAACTAATTTAAAAATCATGAAAACATAATTAATTCCATTTGAATGCTCAAGTAATGCTGTGAGGCAGCCTTTGCAGCTGACATGACCCAAGAAAACTTCAGGACAGCAAATCAAACACTTGGGTGAAAACTTTGGGATCTGAAGTCTGCCAGGTCAGCTAACACCCTACTACTTATTTTTTGCTCAATAACACACCTCCTGACACTGAAAACCAAAGGAGTTGAGGATATCTTCTCACTGGTATCCAGCTGAGCTAGTCATCTCAGATTCTCCAACCATCTCAGAGTCACCTACAAGGAACCCTGACATTCACATCTCGTCTTATCCCTAAAGTTATATTTAAACCTCACTTGACACAGGGAAATCTGTACTCCAAGATTCATCTCAGTTCATGCTCTCTGGTGAAGAATCACATACAAAAAGTATGCCTACAAAGGGTCCTAAAAGGTGATCTTTTAGACAATTTATTAGTGGTAAGTGACCTAGCTAGCTATTCAATCCTTGAGGAAAAAAATTTAATAGATAAATAAATAACCAAAAAACAAAAAACCAAGGCCACACCACAACTGCAAAATCATCTCTTTACATGAAAGCAAGAACTGTAGGCAAGGTTTTGTTGAGCTAAACAATTCAAACATGAGGAGAGTTAATAACAATATTTTACCTCCACAAACAAGATACATGTTCCAGCAAAACACACAATTAATATGAAGCATAATAAGCATTTGAAAGGAACATGACAGTTATCCGACGGCAGGAAAAGCTAGAAATGAGACTCAGTGACCCTGGAAACCACCGTGTTGGTAACGAACACCAGGGGAAAAAAATCACATCTCTGCACTTATCTTTGCTTACTTCTTTCAAGTTGCTTATGCCAAATATTTCTAGACTCCTGCCTAGAAAATGTCTGGATGAAGCACCACACACGGATGAGTTACAGCTGCTCTGGCTTTGGAGCAGTAGTAGTTTATCATATGGGAATGCTCACAGTTTTGTAAAAACCCACCCTGCTCCTGACTAACTGAAGAACTTGAAGAAAAAACATCCTTACATAGCCCATAAACACCAGATCTTCAGCAAACCAAAATATTTGTTTAAGGGTGAAAGCTCTTAAATGATTGAGATTTTAAAGTAACACCATGTACAAAGGCATGACTCTTATCCATGGGCAACAAAACACTGATAGCACTATAAATCAAGACATTTAAAGGCTAAAACTGGGAGAGTGGCAGTAAGAGACAAGTTAGGAATCCATACGAAATACTCAATGCTTTACTTATTTTTGCAATATACTAAAACCTTAAGGAAAACTCTTCCCAGAAGCAGCAGTCCTTTGGAACATGGGTAGCTACCTGAAAATGCAGCAATGCAAGCCTGGCATAATGCCACTTCTCCAAATCTAGAGCAGAGGTCAGTCCTTTTTGACTTTCAATGACCTTTGGGAATTCCCTATCACGTGGAAAAATTTTGAGCAGGACCAGATAACCCAGAGAGGTGCCTTTCAAGTTTGATCATTCTGATTTTCTGAAACTGTTGTCCCACAAAATAGTTTTATTTCACTTATGTTAAACAGAAGGGCTTAAGTTTACTTTTGACTATCTTCCCAGATACTTGCAATGAGTTGGATTCTATATAATCCTTTTCTCTTTAGAAAGTGTTAATTGAAAATTTTCATGTATGCATTTTACAACATTTAATATTTACCAGATGTATTCTGCCAGAATGCTGACTACCAACTAACACCTGCCTGTTTTATGATGATTCCTGCCTATGAATCATTTGTTGGATGATGGAAGCATTGTTTGTATAAGTCACTTGGGAAGGTTTGCTATCCCCTTCCACTAATAACCTATTAAAACTACCATCCATCAACAAAGTTTTGAGCTATGAAATGTTCTCCAGCAATCATTTTTAGCCACAGAAAATGTTATCCATGGCCACAGAGAAGCAGAGACACATTCAAGGGACAATGCAGTTACTTCCAACAGTCTTCCTCACCCTCTGTAGGGTGAGCTCACAGACACCTGATTGCCAAATGATGATATCTGAATAAGAAAGTTTTTTTATAACCCAAAGCCCAAAATCTATTGTGTTAATTCCCATATTTCCATGTGAGAAACCAAATCTAAATGATCATGCTGCCCTAGACTATGGAGCTGACTCACAGTAACTCCTAAATTATCTTGTATGCTTTTTTCATCATACTTTCTTCCTTCTTTTTTTTT